>VZTU01031895.1:3697-31402 GCA_013400835.1 Zapornia atra
AGTGATGCTGACCGGAAGACCATTGTATATCGAGGAGTCAGTGATCCACATAGCAGTGAACCTGTATAGACCTGGGTCTGTGCCATGCTGTAGCTTTCCCTTGGTGCAGGACAGACTCATCTGGATGACGGCATCAGAGGAGCCTACAGGCAGCTCCCACATGGTACTGGCAATTGCATGTTTGTACTGTTAGCTCTAATAAACAGCTTCTAAGTGGTATTTTACAGTCTGTGTGTCTTTCTTCCTGAGGTCATAACAGATCAGCAGCTACTGGTGCAAAACAGTCCACACAATTCCACATTTTCAACAGCTCATTTTCTGATTTAACATGCATCCCTGAAGTCTGCAGTTAAGAGGCTGGGATCTGTTGTCCCCTACTTATGGTCTCCGTGACTATTTTGGGTACCAGCTATTTTGTTTTACTAAAGACAGGAACAACTCCATCTCCTGACTTGGCAGAAACTACAAAGCTGATAGTCAACATAGTCACATTTCTTCAACTGCTTTTGCATCCATTTTTGAACAAATACTTTTTTGTAATGTGTAAGGACCGTTATGGAGGAATTCCTTCACATTAGTATTGTGAGAGAGCATCCCACATGACTGTCCAGTTATATTGGGTTTACATGGCAAGGTTTTGGTAGCAGAGGGCTGTTCAGGCTGACTCCAAGATGGACCCACCACTGGCCAAAACTGAATCAGTCAGCCATGTTGGGAGCACCATGTCATGGTTTTGCCCCATCTGAGAGCTGGGCATCACACAGTCATTTGTTCTTTAAAAGATGTGTGTGGGGGGAGGGGAAGCTGAGGGAGGGGGGGTGAGGGAAGGGAAAGGAAAAAAAAAACCAAACCGAGGAACCAAAACCTCGCAGGTTAGGATAAGGATAGTTTACTGGAATAGCAGAAAGATAGATGTAACAATGATAACAGGACTTCATAGCAAAATATATGAAGCTGGTGTTACATGATGCAGTTTCTCACTGAACCACACAACTCAGGCCGTACAGCCCAGAGCTGTCCCCAAAACTGTACCATCCCCCCAAAACCACACATCCTGGAGCTGCCTGCTCCTCCCCCTGCCAGCCCCCCTTTTATGCTGAGCATGATATAATTGGCATGGAATACCCCCTTTGGCCAGTTTGAGTCACCTGTCCTAGCTGTTTCCCCTCCCTTCTTGTTAGCAGGGAAATACGAACAACTGAAAAGTCCTTGATTGCTTGGCAACAGCTAAAACCATCAGTGTGTTATCAGCACTGCTCTCATCCTAACTCCTAAACATGGAATTCCATCTGCTACTAGAAAAGAAATTAGCCTGGCCAAACCCAGGACAAACCTCGTATGTGATAACATATTTAAGAAATGGTATAGAAGCTTGGGAGAGAGAAGTGAGAATATGTGAGAGAAAAAGCTCTGTAGACACCCAGGCCAGCGAAGAAGGAGAGGGAGGAGGTGATCCAGGTGCTGGAGCAGAGATTCCCCTGCAGCCCCTGAAAAACACAGTGGTGAGGAAGGCTGTTCCACTGCAGCCTACAGATGTTGAGGGTTGAGCAGTCGTCCACTTGCACTCTGTGGAGGACCTCTTGTGGGAGCAGGTGGATGCTCCTTCAAGGAAGTTAAAGCCATGGAGATCCCATGTAGGACCAGATTTTCTGACAGGACCTGGGACCTTACCCATGCTGCAGCCATCTGTTTCCTGATGGACTGGACCCCAAGGAAGGGACCCACACTGGAGTGGTTCCCGAAGAACTGCAGCATGGGAAATACCTGTGTTGGAGAAGTTAGTGAAGGACTGTCTCCTGTGGGTGGGACGCCATGCCAGACCAGGGGAAGAGCATGAGGAGGAATGAACATCAGAGACAAAGCATTATGAACTGAACACAACCCCCATTTCCCCATACCTCTACACCACTCATGAAGAGGAGGTAGAAGATTTGAGAGTGAAGTTGAGCCTGGGAAGAAGAGAGTGAGCAGCGGAAATGGCTTTTTAGATTTGTTCTAATTTCTCATTATCCTGTTACATTACATTGGCAATAAATGAAATAAATTTCCCCAAGTTAAGTCTGTTTTGCCTGTGACAGTAGTTGCTGAGTAATCTCCCTGTCATTATTTCAACTCATGAGCTTTTAATTGTATTTTGTCCCTGATGTCCAGTTGGGGAGGTGGAGTGATAGAGCATCTGGTGGGCACCTGGTAGCCAGCCAAGGTCAACCCACTACACCTGTCCTGGTTTTCAAGCTGTCATTTGGCCTTTTCCACTGAGAAGCGTCCCCTTCTGGGATGCTGCAGTTGGCACCTTCTACATCACAGAGTCTTCCAGTGGCTGAACATTAAACCAATAACAATGCCTTCATGTCACAAAGTGGGTCCTAAGCAGGCAGGGGAGATGAATTTGTTCCCCCACCCTCTTCCAACTGTAGCAGGGGAGAAACCTCAATGAACTCCCTTTTGGACATGTGGAGACAGGGAAGGGCATACCTAACGAGAAGGTGTGGGTGGGTGAGGTCTGAGTGTATTCAGCTGCATCTCAAAGTATTTTTACGGTTCATTTTTCATTCAGGATATAAACCCGATATTTCCCAAGTTAATGGCTGTGATGTTTTGCAGTTTTCCATGCACAGCCTTTCACATGCATTGCTAAAATCAAATGAGTTACACCATTAGAAACCAAAACTGCATCTTAGAGGTCCTTTGACCAGAGACCCACAAATTCCTGTCATATTGCTTTCAATCACAGAAAACTACATATGTTTCTCTCCTGATGGAAGAGCTACAGCCTCAGAAAGCTCCTTATTGCTCAAGGGTGGAGCAGGCTGTGAGCAGCAGCAGTTTCTATGATCTGAAGAGATGAAGACTGGCAACACTGTGGGGAGAAACTGCAACACTGATAGTGAGGGAGGAAACAAGAACATAGAGGAGGTAAAAAATTTTCTGGAGAGGTGGAATGGGGGCAGAGTAGTGTATGGGCAGAGTGGAAGCAATCTTTCACCCAAATTGTGCTAGAAAATTTGCAGACATGAGAGAGGTTTGAGAGAGAAAGTGTGTCAAACAGTAAGACCCATTGAAGGTCTGAAGTCACGTGGGGAATAGCATTGTGTTAGATAGTGGTACAATCATTCAGAAGACCATTTCTGACTCCAAAGGTTTTTCCAGATATTCAGCTGGAAAATGACTCTTTGATTCACTCTGCCTCATCCAGTCATGACTTAAGGAAAAAGACCAACAGGTACCAGAAAGGAGGTATCTGATCTTCTCCCATCCTTACACTTTCCACAGAGAAAAGATACAGAGACTACATGAGCCAAATAATTTTTCTCTTCGGCTCTTCATGAAAAGAGAAGAACATCATGGAAAATAGCTGTCTGGGTGATTATACTTTCAGAGTATGAACTAGGCCATGTAACAGTCAGAGGTCTAGGTCTCCACCAGCCCAGGCTGTAGTAAACCAGATATTCATCTGCTAAAAGCAGGCCTGTCATAAGTTAGTTCAGGGAGGGAGCTAGGATACTGGAGTAGAGCCAAGAAATGTCTGTAAAATTTTTATTTCTGGCTTTCTGCCCTTCTAGGACTCTCTCACAACCCCAGTTTCCTCAGGGAAGTATTTTGGCAGTGGGGACGCTCACAAAGCCTGGGATATGAGCTGTGTGGGCTGCAGCCAAGAGCCCCTCCATGTGGCTCCCGGATTCTTGCCCTGTTTTATCTGTCCCTCTGCTCCTGCCCCTGGGATGGCTTCAGGGTCCTGTTGCTAGATTCAGGGTTAACAGACTAGCCTGCACACTCACAGCACTCTTCATCTCAACAGTAACAGATATTAATAGCATCATCTGTTATCTCCTGTATCACTGGGAAAAAAATAAATCCGTTTGGCATTTGGAATATCTCAAATTATTTCAAAGGTTTTCCAAAGCTCTCTTAGGGAATCTGGGCTGATGTGACTGCCATACCCCATTGCCTTACGCTGATCATCCCCGTGGTGGGTAATAAGGTTTCAAATGTGCTGCTTAATTTGCAGACGTCTAGTGCTGAGTGATGGAAGTTGCTGTAGACATTGAAGTTATTAAACACCGGCAGCACATTAGGTGTTAAGTCTCTGTGAGGTAGAAAATGCCTTGTTTTTTCATTGAGATTTTAAATTTCAACTGTTGTTTTTAAACATCTGTGTCTCAGTCCAATTTAACTCATAATTCTATTAGGTATTTTGTAAGAAACGTTCATATAACAATTTGATTTATTACCACCCTGTGCAGTTGGCAGAGACAGTATAACTCTGTTACGATGCTTCACAGAAGCACTGCAAATATAATACTTTCATAAATTATCTTTTCTTATTGATGTAAAAATCCCTTCCCTTCCTGGTTAAGCACACCTGTGTGTGTGGCACACATTTCCCTGGTAGCAAATAGAAAAACTGCATAGTCTACTGAAAGATATACTGGCAATTAATCTGCTGCAGGGTTAATGTTTGCAAGATAACATTAATTTGCTCACAATTGTTTGTAAAATTCAGCATTTAGAACAAAAAAAAAAAAAAANGTTTAAATTCATTTCCCAGTCTGTAACTAGTTGGTGTGTGATTTAATTTGAGTTAGGGATAGAGAAGAAAGGAAACGCTGCATCCCTGTGTCACTTGCATAAGTTATTGCTATTTGTTGATCCCTCCCTTAGGAAGACACAAAAGAGACCACTATTCTCATTGCCTCTGCCAGCTACAGAACAGCTCAGCTGTGTAAGCCAAAATTAGACATATCAAAGCACCTTTGATCACTTCATTGCCTGTCAAGTCCTCTCCAAAGCCAGCACTGTCTGTTGTAATGGATTGTATTACTTTCAAATGTCATATTTAATGTGTGTTCCTTCAGATCCCTGATAACTGTCTGAGATGCTGACTGCGTAGCACAGCTCTGAGAGCCTTGCAGGTGGGTCTATTAGTTTCAGTGTGTTCCTGCTTCTCAGCAGCATGTGGTTTAATTGCAGAACTGGTGCAGCAAGGGCATCGCAAGGATTCACCTGCGTTTTCCTGCCTGCACGCAACCACAAAGTCGTCCTGCAGGGTGGGTTTGAATGAATTACAGGACCATAAAAACATACTTAAATTCACAAGGCTATCAACTCTTTGTCGTGAAACAAAAACACCTGCCAGAAGAGTTTTATTCTTACTTGATAGTCACAGCACAAATAGGCATGGGATAAAGCCATCATTTAAAGGGATATTTTTATGCAGGAGGCATGCTGCTAGAGCATCCGAGGCACCGTGGTCTAAATTTAGTTACTAATTAGAAAAACACTTTTCACAGATGTCATCAATCACCCAATAATCTGAGAACTGTCTCTTAAAAAGAGAACGTTATACCCATTAGTAAAGTACCCACTACAGGATTTAACTTTTCTCATTCAATAGCTCCAGCAACAGGTCGTTACTCATGTAGGTAACATGACTCTTCTTGGTTTCTACCGGTAAAATTAATTCTTAGCTACCTTAGGCTAATACTTCAATTTTGTCCTTGGTCAGCAATCCCACTGAAGAAACTTGCAGATGTTCATAACGACCCAACATTCTATCCCTTTTCAGAGTTTTATGAAATCTCCTCTTTATTTTCTGACTTCCAGGTTTCAGGAGTTAGGCTACAATCATACCTTCATTTCGTATTTTCCTACAATAGTACATGATGCAGAAACTTTGTTTTTCATATATAAAAGCTAAAATGCTGAGGTATTCACATGGTTCCAGGAGGCAAGTCCCTGAGAAGTCGTTTATAGCATTAGCAAAATAGCAAAGTTGGCACCTAGAAATGATTAAGTAAGCTGTAATAAAACTACAGTATGGGAAGCAGGATAAAAGTTACTAGTGCTGGGAAAATGGCTTTCGGTGTCACGTGAAAAAAATCTTGAATTTTCAAAGAAAATAATGTCTCAAATATTTCAACTCAGAAAAATAAAACATAAAAATGTTACAGTGAAGATTTATGTGAGCTGTGGTTCAGTGGCCGCATACATTTTCTTTTCCTTTGTGCTGGGTCCTGTTTCCCAGGGTGTCTCATTTTGGAGAGGAAAATGGCTCAAGAAACTCATGAAGGATTGTATGGCCACAGGCAGGTTTCAGGAAATGTAAAGTGCATCTGGATATCCTGGAAATGGAAAAATATAAGGATATGAGGCATCTGTTCTGCAGCACCACTGCGGCATGCTAGTTACACATACCCTGAACACACTGGATATTGGACAGTCCTTCATTCCAAGCTTTCACTCCTAGGCTCTCAATTTTCCAAAGAAAAATATGTATTATGTGTGGGAAAGCGTGCCTTGCAGACAGAAAACAAACAAACAAACAAACAAATAAATAAAGCATCTTAATTTTGAGTCTTGACAGAACTTTTTCAACCATCCCTGGAATTCCTGAATGACTGAATGACACCCATCAACAAAATCCATGTCTCCTCACTCTTGCTTTTTGTTGGTTTTCTTTTTTTTCCCCAGTTCTAAGTAAATTTCTACCTATTTCTGGGTATATTCCTAAATATATTTTAGCAGGATCTCACTGAAACAATTTTATGCTAAATACTAAGCAATGGCTTTAGGATCTGTCTTTAGGGTTGTGGCAATGGGAAATATTTGTAGAACAAGTAAATCATATTTCTCAGTGAGATTAAAAATGCAAGGATTTAATTATTATTGATTCTTGAAAATCCCAAGGGTTTGGACTGGCGTCGTTTTACTAACTAAGTAGACAATTAGATTAAGCTGCTTGAACAAGCTTCCCTTGTAGTTAATGGAGACAAAAAGATACCTTAAGAAGGAGATTCATCCTACCTTCTCAGATACCTCTTCTAGATATCTGGGTCAAATACTATTTTAAGAGTCCTTTGGGGTCATTCACTGTGGAGGGAATTGGGAAACAGTAAGGGAAACAATGAGCATTTTTGCTCACTGTGTAGGAAAACACTTCTGGATTTCCTTAATTCAAAAATGTTTCTATGCTGGTGTTTTGCTCATAGAAAATGAAGCACTTCTCCTTTGTCTGATAATCACAGCTTTCTCCAGGGACACATTCTGAGCATGTGATCGTCTATGCCTGTTCATTCAGGTTTTCTTTCATGAGTATCCAACGTACATTTTTACCTCATTTATATACACACACCTATGATTTCAGTAAACACAGTGACATGCACCTACATTTTCTACTTTGGGAGATATCTATAAAAAGTTTTCTCTGGCTTAATTTTAGCAGTTCAAAGTTAAATTTAATCTGGTTCAAATCTTCCTACTTGTTGGTCCAAGGATTCTTTGAGATGAGTTTGCTGAAAGGACTTAATCTTAGAAACCTGAGCTATGATGCTTCACAACAGTTGTTCACGCAGATCCAGCAGTATTGTTTCTGTTCCTTGGCTTAGAAGAACATCTCAACAAGTTTCAAGTGTTCAAGGCATAATTTCAGTATCTGAAAATTCACTTTCTTTCAGTATTTTCTTACATGCCCAGTCATCTCAGGGAATATTTTGGTTTCTACAGCAATTCAATAGTACTCTGCCTGAAAGCAAATGAAACCTCAATCAAAGAGGATTAATCCTCTTTGTCCTGGGAGGTGGCCATTCTTCTCCTAGCTTTTTTCATCTTACTTGCAGCTTTCAGATTTTGAGATTCATGTCTCTGTTCAGCCATATTCACATGTAACTTGTGTGCAGGAAGCTCAGTAACAGAACAGAGAATGGGCTGTCTGCTAATATAAACACAGCTGTGTATGGTAAGTGACATGTAGGTGTTTATATCCAAATTCAGGCTACCATACAACAGACAAAATAAATAAAAACTTCAAATCAAAAGAAAATGATTTTTTTTGTGGCTGGTTTTGCCATTTCCTTTTACCTAAAAGTACTTATGTAGATACATGTTTCAAGATCAGACAAGAAGATAAGAAGAAATAGTTTACACAATTTTATGGGACTATCATTTAATGATGTTTCAAGTCCTTGTATAACTTCAGGAGGCACGGGAGGCACTAAAGAATTTCTGGGAATGTGTGTGATACCATAGAGAAACATATGTGATCATCTTCCAACCTGTTTTTCCTTTGTTTTTTATACATGGCCTGCAAGAATTCTGTACACAGTTGGTTTTTTTCCCCTCAGAAATCTTTGACAGTAGTTAATGCTATCTTTCTACAGCCAGAATGCTGGGAATGTGCAATCAAAGTGCTTCCAGCCCCATGAAAGAAAAGTGTTTCTTGTCATTCTTTTTTATCAGAACGAGCTCTTATCTATCAAAATGAGATAGTAGTCCTCATTATTTGGAATAAGCAGCAATGCTGTGTATATTTCAATAAATTCACCAAAGCTCTGGAAGCAGTGTAGCTTCATTAGTACTGGATTATATTAGACTAAGTAGCTGTACTAGTTCAAAATTACCTGTGGCACACAGAAATAAACCACAGCATATATTCTGTCTATGCAGTTAATGGCCCAATGTTATCTGTTATGGTACCAGGCAGAATAATTATCAGGAGAGGACCCTGAGCATGTTAGCATTTCTTGAGGAAAGCTGGGGAAAAATGATTCTAGATTTAATTTGCAGATTAAAAGAAAAAAAAAAAGAAACTTAAAAGAATCTTCCACTTTGGATCTTCAGTTCTTTTTTCCTTGGCAGATCTGTGACCTGCTTTGATGCTGGGACTAGAAATGGCCTGGTAAGATCCAGACTCTTCTCCTCAAATAGCTCTATTTGGTCTTCATAGGGATCTCCAGAGTTAGTAATGTCCATGAGAGCTACGGAGAAGTTTTGAGGAGAGAGCCACACAGCAGTGACAGCAGAAAACATAAAAGAAAATATTTAATATAGGGTCACTAACTCAGGTTAACAAATTTTGGTTTAAATTATATAGAGGATTAAGCAATTTGATAACTGTATTTAGGAACATTCTACAAAGCCTAGTGGGGGATTAAAAGCTGTAACAGAGTTGCCCACTGGTGATATAAATAGTCAGAGCAGCTGAACCAATCTAACACCTCAAGGTGAGCTAAAGGGATTGTTTTGCTCCCTTTTTTCCTTTCCCCTGGCATCTCTACCTATATGTTTTCTTCCAGCTTTGATATACTTCCTTTCTTTTTGATGTGGCTGGGACTGTCTTCTGACCCTGTACTGCATCTATTCAACCTAAAAATGGTCAGAAGAAAGTCTTTGGGGTTTTTTCCCCTTGAAGTCTCACTTCTGTGCCCAGCAAAATCATGGAATAGATCCTCCTGGAAATTATACTCAGGCAAGTGGTAAATAAGGTGATTGGTTGCATCCAGCTCTGGGGACCCCAGTACAGGAAAGACACAGAGCTGTTGTTAGAGTGGGTCCAGAGGAGGGCCACAAAGATGATCGGGGGCTGGAGCACCTCTCCTATGAAGACAGGATGAGAGTTGGGCTTTCTCAGCCTGGAGAAAAGAAGTCAGCCTTTGAATACCTGAAGGGGTCTACAGAAAAGATAGAGAGGGACTGTTTACAAGGATATGGAGTGACAAGACAAAGGGTAATGGCTTTAAACCAAAAGAAGTTTGATTTAGATTAGATATAAGGGCCAAAAAAAAATTATTATTAGGGTGATGAGACACTGGGTGAGTTTGCCCAAGGAAGCTGTGTCTGCCCCCTCCCTGGCAGTGTTCAAGACCATGTTGGACGGGGTTTTGGGCACCCTGGTCTAGTGGAGGGTGTCCCTGCTCATGGCAGGGGGTTGGAACTAGATGATCTTTGAGGTCCCTTCCAACCCAAACCAGTCTGTGATTCTATGATCACAGAATCACTGAATGGTAGGGGTTGGAAGCGACTCTGGAGATCATGTAGTCCACTCTCCCTGCTACAGCAGGTGAATGATTCTGTGAATTAGTTTTCAAGTAGATCAGTGAGCTGAATGTGCTCAGCCTGTAGTCAGCAGAACATCTGGGTCAATATAAGGAAGGGAGCACATTGTCGAGTTGGGGTGAGGGGTAAAAGGAAGAATGGAGGAGAGAAACGGGAGTTCTGCGCTGCTCCTTTCAGGCACTAGCAGCCATCGGGTCAGCTCAGCTCAGGTCAGCTGCATAGTCTAACCCCATTCCTTATCAATAGGTTTAATAAGTTACCTTAGCAGCAGTGCTATTTCAACCCAAATCACAAACTTTAGTTAATTATTTAAGTGAAGTAATTTTCAAGTTTGAAAGCCTGCTGTTCCTCTGAAGTTTGATTTTATTTCTCATATCAGTATGCAGATAGAAGGACCAGGCATATTGGTCAGGCGTGCTGGATACTACAACAGTTTTTGAGAATAGTCCCAGAAGAACTCACAGACTGTCCAGTTAGGATGCTGCACTGGAAATCTCCCTCTGTTTTGCAGCTATTTCATCTAAGAGGGAATTTCTCATGTCCCTTTTGAATCTATGTGAAAAAGGATCAGTTTGAGAGTGTACAGACAGACTGGCTGTTCTTTGGATCTCTCCAATGTAAAACCTAACAACTGGGTGTCACAGACTGCTGTGTAACACAGCAAAACTCTGCTGTAAAGGGAGGCATTTCTGGCAGTCCTGTCTACCGGTGTGCTCAGCTGGAAGGATGGTGATTGTTAAAGCTGAATTTCATAGAAAGGAAGTTAAACAGAGAAATCTGAGCATCATCCCTCTGCTCCAGGAGGAAACCTTGTTCCACTGCAGAAGGGGAAAATGGGTTGAACAATTAGGCAGAGATGCAGCTTTGTCTAAATTTAGTTTCAGATATAATACAGACCTGTATTTTGTTGCTTGTATTCCTAGTGATTTCCCTGAATCAGAATCTTCCTGGGTGGTGGTTGATATGTTATTCATGTCTTTATGCTCTCTATAAACTATTTGAGAGGTATTGGGGAGGAATCTTTGTACATAACTCTAAGGTTCTGGACAAGTTACAGCCAACTGTTTTTTCTTTGCTTAACCCTGTTCATTAAAGAAAGCAGAACAAGACCTTTCCATTAAGTCATATATGTCTGTCCAAAAGAGCTTTCACCAAAGATGCAGTGAACACACTCCAGGTGCATGCTTACAGAGTCCTGTGGTCTGTAAAAGGGCAGGAAACATCACGGTCTGTTTTTCAGGGAACAAAGACGTGCATCAGTTCAAACGCTGTCCTGGCTGTCATGGGAAAAAAGCCAATAGCAGCAGGACAGCATAAAAGGAAACTGCAGAAGGAGCCTGGAAGCAGCAGAAGCCTGGAGAATATAGAGTGGCAATGGTGGTGATTCTACTACAAAAGTTGAAGTTATGGAGGAGAGAAAAAAAAAAAGCTCTACTTGAGCTTAATGCAGATTATAAGGAAACAGAACAGCAGATCACTAGTCACAGCTGAATTGAGCTAATGTTAGCAACAGTCGTACTGTAAACATGGCTTTGGACTAGTTGGCCTCCAGATGTACCTTTTAACCAAAATTTTTGAGAATCTTTGAATTCTTGAAGTGTTAGGTGAGGGCATGTTGCCATTCTGATTTTCCTGTATTGAAAAATACCAACACATTTTGTAAGTTTCCAAAGACATCTCCTGATGGCCTTCATGCAGAGGTCCTTCTCCTCACCCAGAACCACAGCTCACAGAGGAGCAGATGAGATGCGCAACATGAAGATGGGTAGGGAATAGAGTAAGGGACTGGGTGGGCTGAAGGGAACAGATTCTTGGTGGGCTTTATAACAGGCCATTAAATTGTTCATTTGTTGGAAAATTAGTAGAGAAAGTTGGTAGTTATTATGAGGTCAGGACCGTTTGGTTCTCTGCAGGTGTGCTTGCTAGGGTGGTCTTAAAAATAAAGGTTTCTAGATCAGGCACTAATGCTGATTAGGGTTAGCGTAAGATGGCAGTATGTTACATGGTCTTCTTAGAGAGGCTGAAGCATGAGCAGCTAGGCGAAGCTCAGCTCTAGCCTTTATGCTGCATGTTGTCTTTCCAGATGAAGGATGGTGCACATCCATGGGGTCACATGAGGAGACTAGGTGTCTGTTAAACTACAAGGGCATAGGTTTCCTGCATTCCATAGCAACCATAGCTGTGGTTTTCTGTTTCTCTGCTGTCCCTGGACAGGAGACATTGACCTCACTCAAATCCTGTCCCATCTTCTGATAAGTCACTCCTGCAATCAAGGAGCTATTCAGTAGAGCTCAGTGCCCTTCCCCGGGGCACAGAGCTTTCACCTCCTGCTCTTGCAAGCAGCTGAGAAGTGTCCCAAGCCCCTTTTCTTGTTACCAAAAGCAGGAATAGTTGCTAGAAGTGGGAATAAAAAAATCTATCAGAAAGGGATGAACGAGAAATGAAGCCTGCCCAAGGCTGGTCTTCATTGTGCATGCGGTTGTGAACATTTACAGTCACACTACATGTCACAACACAGCTAATGGTGCCTTGTAGGCACAGCCCATAGCAGCCACCAGATGCTCTCAGCCTCTGTTGCAAAAGCCCCCCCAATTACTATCAAATCCGCTAGACCTGCCACGACGGGCACTCAATCTCCTTCCCAACACATCCTCCGACAACCCAAATCAATCACAATAGTGTGATTTCGGTATCACAGCATTTCAGGCAGTGAAGAAGGCAGAAGCTCATGCATGGAAAAATGCAAATACACTATCTTCTGTAGAAATCTGTATTTTCTGCAAAGGTTGTATATTGCCCCTCAGCCTAGGACCTGGGGGCTATATGAAGACTAACAACAGTTGCAATGACCTAATTGCATATTTGTGTTTAATTAATTCTCATGAGCTACTCAGACCAGCTTCCCTTGCTGTATAATCTCTGAATATAAATAGACGTGAAAGTCAAAATCTTCATTTCTATAACAGGGGGATAATTTCCTGTCTCCCAGGTTTTACTTATCCTAATCACATTCCAGTTAAATTTTGGAGCAAGAACTGGGGATATGCTATCTTCCCAAACCCTACACAACATGCCTTCCATGCAAAGGAAACCAGCGTACAAGAGGTGCAAGGAGCAGCAAGACCTAAAGGTATGCCATGGCATGTTACAGTAGGCAGTACACAGCCTGCTAAGTAGGTCATTTGATTGTTTGTTACTGACACTTTAGGCTTTACAACTTCTTTGCAAGTTGACTGAGTGGGTTGTCATGATCTGACAAGAAACTCTCCAAGTTGTATCTTGCTCTCTTTACTTTTACTTTGAGAAACCACTAAAATAAGCATTTAAAGATGATGTCCTGAAAATAGCCCCAGGCATCTTCTGTAATATCCCAAATGCAGGTCTCATCTTCCAAAATCTCAAATGCAGAACTCACATTTTTAGGGAGAAGGGGATTTATTTTTACTTAATTTGTGTGTGGTTTAGGTAGAAGCTAGAGCACTCCTCAGGAAATGGCAGTTCAATGTTTGAGCAGATTCAAATACACAACTTCTATCCTACTACCAGTATGACTTATTTTACCAGGTTTCTAACTTAGATTAGTGCCAGCACTCCCTAAATATCTTCTTTGTCCTGAGTAACTGTCCCAAAAACTATTTGAGAATGACTAAACCAAATTAAGAGAGAAGAGGTACAAGAATGACGCTGTAATCGGGGTGTTTGGCTGAAAAGGAGGGTCCTGTTTTCTGCTTTATGTTCTTACAGCTGTTCTTGGACTTTATTTTAGCAATTGTCTAATAGACAACTAATGTGCATATCTAACAAGGGCTCCTGGGGACCATATTATGGGAGAGGAAGCTGTAGAAGAAAGAGAGAAGATACCTTAAGGTACCTCTGGACCTGTGACTCACCAAATAGGTGAGATCAGACTAAATACGTTGTGCATGCTCAAAGACTGCATTGTGCTGGAAAACTGTACACATATCTACTGCTGTCTTGAGAACAGATATATGTACAGTAAAGAAATTCTGTCACTAAGCTTTTATTCCAGGCTTATTGCATGATGTGCCTCATAAGAGCTAATCAAGAAATTCAAAGTGTTGCAGTGAGGTGAAATTCTGACAAAAAACATGAGGTTGCAGAGGCTTGGTGGTATTAAAGCACCATTTATGAGATGGCTGGGAGAGTGAGAAATTCTGGAATTGTTCTTCAGTAATATTACTTGGAAACCAATCACAATGCACAGGGTCTATAATAGCACTGCTTAATCTGGATCTTAGTCCTAAGCAATGATTGTGTTCCCCCAATTACAGACGGGTGTCTTCCACTAGGAGAACTGGGTCAACCTGAGACAACCATCACCAGCAGCGCTGGCTGTCAAGACAGCTGGTAGATGTGGCAATCACCCATACTCCTGCCTAGCAAACAGTATCAGCTGGATTTGAAAACCAGATAAACTTTTGACTCTGTAGATTAGCCCTCTCAGCAGAACTGGGGAAGAATGGCAAACCAGTATGGGAAAGCACTTCAAATTACAGGAGCATTTCAGTGCTCTCGTGGCAGGCAGCAGGTACCTGTGCTGTGCTTTCACCTGGGACTCCTGGAATGCCACGACCTGAAAGTAGCTCTCCAGAGTTCAAAAGGAAAAGCTGTCAGTAAAGGACCACAGAAGCATTAAATGATTAGTTTGTGTTTTCACTGCCAACCATGGCAGAAGATTGGCTTTCCAGTGTTGATGCTGATGTTTAATGAGAATGCTGCAGCTTTTAATCAGAAATAAACAGAGTTGATGTATTTGAATGAGATCAAAGGAGAATAAAAAGACTTTTTTTTTTTGACAGCTCCCATCCTAGCTAGTTTTGGCTCAAAATTCTCTCTCATCCTGTCCCGCATTCCAGCTATTTTAAAATTGTCTATGCTGTAGCCAGGTGCATTCAGTATGTCACCGGTGACTGAACATGTAGTCACTAGAGGTGATGTACAACTCAACAGCTTGCAAAGGAGCTGTTGTATGATTTTTAAAAGTCCCCATATTTTCTGATTTAGTGTTCCATTTAAAAAAAAATTATTTTTTCTTTCTCACTGTGAGAAGTTTCTTGGACTTATTGAGTTCTTTGGAAAAAATATTTCCATTTAAAGCTGTCTACAGTCATCAGATTAATTATGAATATACACAAGGGAAGATTTTGTTCCTTGATCAACTTAAAATTTGACTGTGTTGACAGCAAGTTATGTCTGTTCCCATTTACATCAGTGAATAACTCGGTTTGCTTCAAGAAGAGCTGCTCTGGATTCACACCAGTGTGTGTGTGAAGACAGTTTGACCTTGCTTTTACAGATAGTCATTCTCAAATAATCTTTCTGCAGGCTACTCAAATTTACTTCTTCCATGCTGAATGATCACTTACTGCCAGCCAAGTCAACTAATCCCCTCCCAGGCAAGAAATGTCAAAACTCTGTCCTCTTATTTGACTTCATCCAGTGCCTGGAATTACTGATTAGAGGTTTTCTCTTCTGTCAGGTCCTCCAGTCTCATACCCCAAGCTGAAGCAGGAGTCCTTGTTTGAGATCCTCTCACATCCTTGTTTTCTTCTAGCTATCTAGCAAGTAAAAAAAAAAGATATCTGAATTCAGAGCTCCCCACCTACTACTGCTCAGAATAATGTTTGGAATTCACTATATAGTCTAAGATATATAGTAAATTCAGTATTGCCACTGACATGTAAATATATTTGCACTAATGAAACACAACTAGAGAAGATACTGAAATGTCATCTCATTTAATATCTCCTTTCTAGCAGGAGGGAGAAAAAGAATCTCATCTTTCTTGCTAAACAAGAAGATATTTGTGTACACATGTAAAGAATTGTAATTTTGAGATATTGTGGTAAAACCAGGCAACACCTGTTGCTTGTGCACATATGGAATTAAAAAGTAAAACCAAAACAAAACAGTAGAAAAATGCCTAACCTGATACATTTGGCTTGGATTAAGGAAATCTTGCATCTCTGACTGGACAGAGTGACACTTATTTTTTTCCTGTCCCTGCACTGTTTTAAAATTTTGTCAACCATGCTTAGCCTAGGTTTGTCCCAGTTAGGGCATAGCTATGTCCTCAGGGAAAGTGAACCATGGCTGTGCCCCAGAACTACCATATTCCAGGCCCCACCTGGAATATTGTGTCCAGTTCTGGGCTCCCTGGTATAAAAAAGACAGAGATCCCCTGGAGAGAGCCCAGAGAAAGGCTACGAAGATGATTAAAGGCCTGGAGCATCTCCCCTATGAGGAAAGGCTGAGTGAGCTGGGGCTGTTCAGCCTGGAGAAAAGAAGACTGAGAGGGAATCTGATTAATGTTTATAAATATCTCAAGTGTGGGGCACAGAGGGAAATGGCCAGCCCCTTTTCTGGACAACACCTGGTAAATATCCTTGAGTGTGAAATCATGTTTATCTCCACATTGCTGCTTTGACCTGTTTTATCACCCTGAAATTGCTGAGGGACCCACCTGTTCCTGCCACAGCTGGCAATTCTTCACATGGAATACCCACTGCCTGGTTTTTCCTAGCCTGTCTGTGGATCTCTGACATGGATCCATCTGCAGAGGATGCAAGGAATATGTCACTGAATCCTTGGTTTCACTCCTGCTCTTCAAGACAGAAGGATTGGCTCTAATTATGCCTTCTTAGCAATTATTTCTTATCAAAGCATTTTTACACTGTCTCCCCAATTTACCTGGCTCCAGACCCAGCAGTTTAACTTTTCTGGTGCCGGTCAGCCCACACCCTTGCTAGCCAGTTACAACTGCAGATGAGGTCCCTTTTGCTCTTTAGGAGACTTGGGAATGTTGGAGACCACAGAGGTGATTCTGTGGTGCACCCTGCTTCTATATGCTATCAAGTAACCACCTCTACACCCCACATCACCTGGCTGCAGAGGTAAAAAATAGACAAGCAGAACCTGTGGTCTGTGTTTAAGCCACCTAATTTCCTAATGCACTGTGCTGATGTTTGTGTGTGGGATGCTCTGACTGCCTAGGCCACCTCTAAATGCTTTCTCTAAAGCTGCAGCCAGAGCTTACAAAGGCTTCTCAGAAGTGAGCATTGCCACCCACAGCTCAGGGTCTGGAGGCTGTTTGGGGCTTATTCCTTACTTGAAAAGGAAGGCAGGAAGGAGGGGAACAAGGCAGTTTTTGCAGAGGACCTGGGATTTCAGCTGCTGCAATCACAGAGATGGGAGGGTGGGGGGGTGGTGACCACCAGCCCACTGCATCACCTGACAACAGTAGCCACCAGCCATAGCCCTTTCTAGTGACCCTGGAGGAAGAGCAGCAGCCAGTCTGGCTCTCCAGTACTCTGTTAATCACAAAGCCAGCAGCAGAAATGGATTTTTTTGGCCTTCCCTCCAGCAGGCTGCTGCTTTGGGCAGCTGCCTGCTTTGTCTCTTCCCAAAAGAGCTCTGCCTTGGGTGACTGGGCTAAATTTGACCATGTTCTATTGCTAGTATATTTTTGATGTACTGGAGACCTGTAAAAATTCCTGCCCAAAGCTAGATGAGTAAATAATTATGACAAGTAAAATAATAAAAAAAAAAGTTGGTATTTTATGGGAATTTTATATATAGGGCTGGAAGTCACTGGGGCTTCATGAATTAATGAAGCCCCCTGTACAGTCCTTCCCCTGTACCAAGGCACAGCAAATTGCAGGACAAAATGTGTTCTTATTTCATAATCTGACTGTTGAAAAGTAGATGTTTGTGAAAGGAAATAAGTAAAAAGTAAATGGTTCTGTCACACTTCCCACAGAAATGTTCTTGCTCATTAAGGACAAGATCCAGCAATTCTGTTTCAAGGCACCACACCCCAATCGGGTGTATAAAATCAGGTGAGCTCCCTTGGGTCAGTCAGCCCATGAAAGAAACACCTCCTTTGATCATGAACTGCTGTTGCAGAGAGTGTGTACCAGTAGCATCCAGGTCAAGTGTTTTGAGGAGGAGGGGGTAACCACACTGCCTGTCTTTAAGCACCCAGTTGAGGGTTGCACTCCCTCAACAGCCAAGAGAGAGAAAGAGAGATTCTTCTGGCCAGTGGTCAAAGTAGGTGTCTAATTAAGGTGCTATAGGTCATCCTCTGAGAGTTCACTCTGCTCATTGCCTATGAGGAAAATATAGGTGGATGTCTAAAACTGGCCAGATAAGTCCTAAAATTTTCAGTTTCTCTCACTGGCTATCCAGTAGGAAGACAAATCCAATCTAGGCTCCTAAGAGACGCTCCTGTGTTTGGTGGCTGATGTTTAGCAGTACATATAACATGTCTTCTTCATCAGGATATCCCTACTCTGAGGACCTGTTTGCATCCTGTTGAGTAGGTACAGTAATTGGGTGCCAACCATGAGGAAATCTTGAGTAAAGTTTGTCAGTGAAGGGTTAATTGGCCATTGCTACATCTATTAATCACATTACTTAAATATATAGCTCCCTAGAAATTCTTTTAAGGTCACTCTTGGAAACAGCCAAACAAGAAGCCCTCTTTTCCATTCCCCACCTCAAGTATTGTCATGAGCGTGTATAGTTGCTGGGCTCATTTTTTAGTGTTCCTGTAAGCTAAAATATCCACACATTGCCATTCTGCCAGCTTACAGCAATCTCAAGGAAAAGGCAGAATACTAATGCTTAATGCAGATGATGAAAAGCTATAAACGTTAATGTGCTTACAAATAGGAGGCTTTCAATTCTGTAAATATTCTTATCTGTTGGTAACTATATTTTTTCTTCTCTGGCTCCTCAGTATATGCATGGGCACAAATGGAGATTAAAGAATGGAGATGCCCAGTGAATCAAATGATAAAACACAGAGAAGGTCAAAACAGTAGCATTTATTGCCATCATCTCTCAGAGGATATATGAGGCATTAAAATTCTGATACTGTACCATATTCTAGTCACAAAGATTGTAACGAGCACAAGTAATGACATCAAATGAATTTCATCTAATGACAGAAGCAATAATGAGAACAAGAAAAGGTGCAAATACAACCTCCTTGAGCATGATCCTAAATAGGTGTTTTATAGTCCATCTCAGAAAGTGGGGGCTGTGACAACCTTTTAAGGAATGCACAACACAGCTAAGTTGATTAGTCATTAGTTATTGCACAACAGCTACTGTTGACTGCTACTAGTAGATATCTGATGTATTACTATCCTAGGCTATGCTTTTTTTTCCCTCACCATGGTAATGAAATTTCAGTTGACAGTTAAGGCTGCCATAGGTAATAGAGGAGAAGCTAAGTATAAATCTCAACTGTGAATCCACAACGACTTCAGGAGAACAGAGTAAACAATGCAGCTGATGGGGCTCATATCCATCAGCTCTTCTTTAATGATATCATAATTTCACGTAGTACATGGTTGCAACTCAGAAGCATGCTAGAGCCAGGGATGTCATCTGTCTACAGGCAACAAATCAAGGATGGGATAAATGTTTTTCATTTATAGAAGCGAGAGGACCCTGGGCAGAGTAATTCTATGCCAGATTGACAGGCAGAAATTCCTCTTTGCAAACTGTTTCCCTCAAGATCCTCCTGAAAATGTGACTGTACCTAGTAAGGCAAAGTCTGGGCTGCAGATTTAATTGCCCAGTCCTGGCAGAAGCAGCAATAATTGGAAAAGACTGTAAGAATGTGTTAAAGATTCCATCTCCTCACTAAAACCGAACGAAGTTGCATTTCCAACATCAGCAATAATCAAAGGGTAGTTTATTTTACTACTAAGCCTTCCCTGACTTGGTTGAGATGTTATTTGCCTTCCTGGATGTATAACTACTTGTGAAAATTACATAAACACAATCAAGGGTTTGCAAATCTTAATTTTCCCTCTTAAAAATCAGACCAAACTGTAACTTACAGAGCTGGATTATTCAGTTTTAAATTGCAATGCACAAAAGCTTAGCCCTAACTGGAAAGCTTTTAAATAGCCTCATATGTTTTTTTGTCAGCCATGCTGGCACTAGGGACAGCTTGCAGACAGAAGTTCCCCAGGACAATAGGCTCCTGGAGGCAGCAAAACCCTGTGGCTACCTTGGCAATGTTGCCTACAACAGAGTGAGCAGCTTTTGCACCTGAAGTATGAATCGGAGCATTTTGGGGCTAGACCTGCTAGACCTGATGCAGTGGATGAGGGACCTTCCTGCTCCCCACCTTGCATCTGTGCTCACCCCTCACGTCATGGGGAGAAGAGATGTGGTGCCCAGGGAGCGTTACTGCCCCTGTAAGTGACTGACAGGTGCTTACACTGCACTTCAAGGCAATGCCAAATGGGTGAGCAAGTGGCACTGCTGGAGGTGGTGGGGGTTGGCATGTAGCTGCAGTGGAAGGGAACTTCAGGCCATCAGTCAGAGCTGAGAAGGGCCCACTTGGTCTCATCACCACTGAGTTACCAGCTCTCAGCCAAGAGTTTTGCCACAAAGATGCCTGCCTGCATCCCTGGGGCTGAGTTTAGGCTGTGGCACAGGCATGAGTTAAGGCACAAGCAACCTGGGCATAAGAGAAACTATTGTCACATCATGGAATCATGGAATAATGTCAGGGAAGACAGCAGGCCTGCTAGCGACCTAGCTCTCTTCTCCCAAGATTTAGGCCCTGACAGTGTTCCTCCTGTTCCCATGACACAGGAAAAGTTACTCATGCTGAGAGGATCCTAATAATCACATTCTCAAAACAAAGCGGCCATGTTGTTAGGGGTACAGGCTACCCTAAACCAAGAAGCAGTTATGGGAAGGTATTTGGGAGTAATGGAACATGTTAGGAACCAACCATAACAAGAGGTTCAAACCAGCAGGTGTGCGGACGCTTTTAGGCATCAGAGGTAAACTAACAATATTTTGCTATAAGATAGGTTTATCAGAACTTGTTATAATTACTAACCAATCAGTACAGTGTGAACAGTGTGTGTAACCAATTAGCAGTTTTTTATCTTGTCATGTTTGCAGTAATAAAGGTATATAATCTGTGTGATTTCTCCTAATAAAATGGCTTCACCTAAAATTCATATCGAATTGTGTGTTGCTCTCTGCCAGTTGCCACAGAATAACAGAATGGTGTGCAGTGGAAGGGACCTCAGAGATCATCTAGTTCCAAGACCCTGCCATGGGCAGGGTCACCCTTCACTAGTTGAGATTGCCCAAAGCCCCATCCAACCCGGCCTTGAACACATGCTGTGTGTTAGTGCCTGTCCAGTCCCCTTCCTCTACTGAGTTCATGCATCCACTGCATTTTATACCTACTTGAAATGCCTTGTTCAGCCTCCAGGGCAGTACAGCTGCCACCATATGGTGCCCCACCCAGAGAAACATGCCCTCTGCGGTACTTTATGCTGTGGCAGTGCTGTTAGGTTTTATTGAGTACAGTCATACAGTACTGCTTTGGCCTCTTTGTTTGCTAAACAGGAGATCTCTTTGCCAAACTTGACCTGCCAGAACCTTCTTTTGTCTACAGGGTTTTCCTAACCCACCATACATGTGTCCTGGCTTTGGCAGGGATCAAGTTAAAATTTTCCTAGCAGCTGGTATAGTGCTTTGGTTTTTATTTAGGATGAGAATCATGCTGACAAGACTCTGATGGTTTAGTTGTTGCCATGCAGTCAAGGACTTTTCAGCTTCTCACATNCACTCAGCCAAAATGGCCAACAGGATATTCCATATAGTGTGATGTCATGCTCAGTGTATAACTGGGGAGCTGGCCAGAAGATGGGGATGCTCATGAACAAGCTCAGCATCAGATTCAGGTGGTGAGAAATTGTGCTGTTCATCACTTATTTTGTGTATTCTTTTATTACTGTTGCTATTGCTATCTTCCTCTTCTATCCTATTAAAGTATCTTTATCTCAAATTACAAGTTTTACTTTTTCTTTTTCCACTGTGATGGGGGAGTGAGCAAATGGCTGTGTGGTTGTTTTAGCTGCCTGATGTGTTAAACCATGACAACGTGCTACAGAGATTTTCTATGAGATTTAGTGTTACTCTTTCATGCTATGCATTTGCCTAATTTATTCTTCTCACTCTACCCTGAGTCATTTTCAGCATTACATTTTCTATTCAAAATGTGTTTGTTGTATTAAACTATGTATTTATCCAAGGTGAATCTCCTAGCCATTACTTGTGTGCTAATGTGAGCAGGCACATTCATTTATATCTCACTCATTTATATCACCTAGGTCATTCTCTTTTTTTCTCAGTTATATCATGAAGACATCCTGCCATTTAGAAGCTCTTGAGTTATGACCCTAGCTTCAGTAGTGGCATCTACTCTAACTTGACAAGTTACTTAATAACCTTGCCTTGTACATACAAGAAATTTAAGACCATGTCTTAGGTAAGATTCAGCCAGTGGGGGCTGAACCTGTGACCTTTGGGGTTTAATGCATGAGCTCCCATTATTTGAGAAATTCAAGTCCGTTTTTCAAAACTGAGGCAAATTTATCTTTCTCTGCCCAAAGAAATACCAGAAGTAGGTGTGAATCAGAGAGAAAAGTTGTCATCATATCTTTTGAAAATCCAGTATGGAACTTACTGGGTTACCATCAATAAAACATTTTGAAACTGCCATATGTAATAGCAGCCATTAAAAGTCAGTGTTTACCTGCAGTTGTGGAGTCTGAGATACCACGCTACATTTCAGTACTGTAGGCTGACATTGCTGATTTCATGGCCATCAGTAAAATGCTGGTGCTGAATGCTACCTTCAGTATTGATTCTCTTTATGACAACCCCTGGTGCCACTACTATTCCTGCTCCCCAGGAGTTGGTGAAATGCTGTGTGATGAAGGTGAAGGAGCTGGGGCTGCCATAAGCCTCTTCTGCTGCCAGTCTCCATCAGTTTACTATTCTCAGGATGGACATGATGTTCCAGACGATGGAGCGAATGTGCCTTGTCCACAGACAGAGCTGCAGGCATGGGTAACAACTTCTTGCATGCCTGATTTTGGCAAGAAAATAATCATAGCCACTGTGGTTTACCATTGTATTCAGCATGAGAAGTGGTTGGCTTGCTTGTGCTGTGGATTCAAGTGCTGCCTCTGGCACAGCCGAATCCCCATATGAGCTGTGACTGGAAATACAAAAAGTGCAGAAAATGGCACTGCCTGCTGATATTGCTTGTATTATTTTTTTTTTGCATGATGCATGGCAGAACCATGTTCTCCATCTTGGTAGCAGGATAATGAGAAAATAAAAGCTGAGGACATTCACAGGACACTTGTGCATGGCCACACCCGTGCTTGGTTCTTAATGGCAACCTGTTCTGACATCAGCAGGAGTGCAGTGCCTAAACCACCAGTTCCCAAACATCTCAGACAGTCTCAACTTTCTTTTTCACAGACCACCCATTGAGAATTCATAAGTTTAAAATGTTTTGCTGTGTAGTATCATTTCACAGCCCAGCTGATAACCCTTCAGTGCAGCCCACGTGTTGGGAACTTCTTGCTAAAGCTTTATAGAGAATATGCTCCTCTGCAGTGACATATCACTATGGGAATGTCAAAACGAGAAGCCAGACAGCACTGAGCCCACCCCTCTAGGTGATACTAGGCTACAACTTTAGCTAGGGACAGGTCTTGATGCTGGACACACAAATCCTTCTCTTACTCGGCCAGCATAGACTCACAGACATCGGTAGGGCTGTGCCAGTAAGCCTGTGCCTCATCCCTTTAGAGAAATTCTGATACAGCTTTCTGTTACACACCAGAGATTGATCTGTGTTAAAAAAATTCTCAAGCTATGTGGCTGTTCAGGCACTAACAGGACACAGACAATAACAAGGATTATAGCAACCTTTCAAAGGTGAGCGACTGCCAAAGATAAGGCCATGGAGCTTAATGGGCACAGCCACAATGTAGCTAATCCAATGGCATTCAAACATTGGGCACTGAAAGCCTTGTTCCCTTGGGTTGCTTTGTACTACACTGCAGGCGTAAAGGGAGCAGAAAGACACTGAACCACCTTTTCCTTGGGGCAGCAAATTCTCACCATACGGGAGATGCTGGTTGTCGTAAGACAAGGTTGTATAACCTCATGATAAAAGGCTAAAGAAATCAGAAATGTGCCAGCTGTGTTTAGTGTAGTGCAAGGCTCCCAGAGATCCTTCTTCCAATTTATTACAACCTTGAAGATGCTCTAGCTAAGGCCAGAGTTCTCCTGTAGCTAGCCAGCCAGGGAATTTGAAGGTCACAAGCCCATTGAACTGCTTCCCCTTGCCTGCAAAAGGCACCCTCTTTTTTGCTGCCTTTAATCTGACTGCAGCAGAAGGTTTTGACTCGGGTGTATTTTGCCTTTCCTAGCCCTGGGAGTTCAGACAGATTAACGTTGGACAGTTTCTGATCCAAACTTCTGAGGCAGACAGCTGCATGTAAAATTTTAAGACCTCACACAACTCTGCCTTGCACTCTGCCTTTCCTGTGGCTATATTACATACATTTATTGAAATTCAATTTGTAGTTAGGGAACAAGAGGATTTTTTTTTAAGGCAGTTTATTGCTGCAGGTAATAGAAAAGGCATAAATCTGCTAATGCTGAAGTTTCTGGCCAGGGATACTCTATCAGCTGTTATTGGAGGTGTTTCACCCACCATGGGAAATCTCAAACAAATGCCATAAAACCTTGTCTTTCTTGAATCTTGGGAAAATCACAAAAGCACGTGTTAGCATAGTTTAATACAAATAAAAGAGGTTGGGAGATATTCTTGAGACCTTTTACTCATGGTGGAAAGTTCTTCAGCAGCTATTTTCCTGCAAATAGCCCAAAGCAGTAAGTAAGAGAATTTGCCTTCTGTTAAAGATCTGTCTCTCAATAGAGGGTAAGAGCACAGTTGCTATGCACTGCTGTAGTTCTTTACTGTTAGGAAACAAGAAACACAGTATTGCTTCCAAAGTAGCTGTCAGTGGTTGTCCTCTACCCATGTGGAGACAGCAAAGGTTTAATCCTGGTAAACAGTGATGAGACCTCCCAACATTGTTCTTTCTCAGTGCGTGAGATGATGGTCCCTGATATGCACTAGGTATGGCAGTGCCTGGTGCTGCAGGGGCATCTCTGGTCTGAGGCTGCAGAAAGAAGAGTCCTCAACCTTTCATGGCATTTGGGATGAGGATGAGGTGTGAACTTCTATAAATCAGTGAGGCATGACCCCAATCTTGGGGAGCAACTTCACAGGTTAACACAATGGCAGTGGACACAAATGGAGGGTCATGACCATTTGCATAAGAAAAGCCCTGGTGTTGAGAGGGAAACAGTATCTCTCCTACCAAACAAACTTATATAGAGGAATTGGAGTAAAAGTCTGCCACCACCCAGTGATGGGGCTGCTGAAGAACCTACCACAGAGCAACTGAGTGCTTGGCACAACCATGAGGACAGGCGTTAGAGCACTTTGGTCTGTGATAGCTGTGCTTCTAATGTAAAGGACTGACATGCATGAGCAGGAGGCTGTGGGTAATGTGAACTTCCATGCCACTCTTGTGCCTGCAAGTTTCTATGTTCCCCGATTCTCTGGATGCTTTAGAAATGTACTTACACCTGCAAAGAAAGATTATGCACTATCTCTACTTAATCCATCCTCCTGCCTTTCTCTAGTGCATTATTGCTTCTGTGTTGACCTATTTCCTGTCAGTGGCTTGTGTGCCATTTGATGTGCATCCACCACACTTCTTGTATCAACTGAGAGCCTACCACCCAGCCCATCAGCTCCCCTTTCAGTCCCACTGTACTCACTGATCAGGGAGAAAATTACTT
This sequence comes from Zapornia atra, assembly GCA_013400835.1. Classification (NCBI taxonomy): domain Eukaryota; kingdom Metazoa; phylum Chordata; class Aves; order Gruiformes; family Rallidae; genus Zapornia; species Zapornia atra. The sequence goes on from VZTU01031895.1 coordinate 29,279, forward strand.
CTGGGGGAGGCACTGGAGCTCATGGCTTGTTTGTACACAGATCAAAGGAGAAGGTGCTTGGGAAATACATGGTGAATCCTTCCAGCTGTTCTCATGTTCTCACTGTAGTGCCTCATCTTATTCCTCCTCACCATCTTCTCTAATGTTCTTCGCCCACTTGTTTTATCTTGTCCCTAGTTAACTTGTCAGTTCTTTAAGATGAGGATAATCTTTCCTAAATGTTGTACTTACTCAGTGTGACAGAAGCTTGAGAACCTCTGGGCTCTCCTGTAATGAATGCAATATATAATAATAACAAGATGTCATTGAAAAATGAGCCCAGTACAGTGAAGAACAATTGAGAATAATGTTAGTTTTTAATAAGAACACTTTTTTTTTTGCTCAGTGATATATACATTTTGTCAGAAATAACAATTATCATAATGTTCAGATTTGCATTTTCCTCCCTTCATTTATTTCACTGTTTCTTTTCTCATTCTTTTCATTTTCTGTTAGATTTCTTCCCTGATTTCTACTCTAACCTGTGGAAGGGGTAAAAATGCATATTTCAAGGTAGATTTGGAGGTTTAGGCTTTGTTAAAAAGAAGAAAAATACTGATATTCCATTTCTCTAGTTATTTATTTTAATGATTTTTCAACCAAAGTGCTTTAAGTGAAACATTTGCACCAGTTGTGCACAAAATTTGTTAATATTTATGGCAAGTAAATATATCTAATCTTTTTCTCCCTTTTCTAGTCTCTCCCTAGCCAGCCAGCCATTTTCCCCCTCAATCTATTTCCCTGAATCTTCTTACCTCTCTTGCTTTCACAAGTACATGGAAACACTGGCTGGCACACGTATTTTAACTGATGCCTTGTCTCTGTGCACAGCAGAGAGGCGGAAGCTGAGCCTGGATTTTACAGCTCTGTGTATTCTCCAGGCTCTTGTCCCACCTTTGAGATGCTCACAGCTACACAATGGCCTGTGGGAATATAAACAGTCTTTTTCCTTTTCTTTGGCATCTCCTCCAACAATAACAACAACAGAATCTTTTTCTTCCCCTGATTTTCCAGAGGCAACAAAGAAGCCATTGTCTTCATCTGCAGCTTGGCAAGTTTTAGAGGGAGAGAAAGATGGGGAAAATCCTTACCTATGAAAATAATAGTGTAAATTATTTGTATTATTCTAGTTTGTTATGCTGAGTCAGAACCTAAGAGGCCTTCCTAAGAGCTAGGGGCTCCTTTGTGCTCTGGGATGATACACAAAAGGACTCTGCTCCAAAGAGCTTCTTTCTTTCAAGGCATTTCTGGTGCTGATTGTATGTTGATGAAAAGCACTGCCTTGGCAGCAATAAAGAGGAAAGCCTCCCGTTCATCTGCAGACAGTACAAGTTCCCCGTTCCCATCACAGATTTCCAGGTTGCTGGGTGCAAACCCATGTGCAGGTTCAAAAGCTGTCTGTCTGATTTGGGGATTGTGGTGGTGCAGTTTTCTTCCCTTAAGGGATCAAAGGTCACTCAAGCTCATACCCTGCCATGAGCTCAGAGCAGACCCGGAGTTGTCAGTAACACGACAACCAGGCATGTGTGGATGTGTGGGTGTGTTGCTTTGCATATGCACAAGGTCTGTGTCCTCAACCCCTCCAGGTCAGTGGGGGTTGATACTTCACCCAAGGCTTCACCCTCTTCACACACATCAGACATGTCCTTTAAGAAGGTTTACTAGCTTCTCAACATTTTTTATAGGATTTTAAATGATCTGATTTCCCTGAGGCTTCTGGATTGGTTTAGTGTAATACCAGTGAAGCCACTGCATCCAAGCCAATTTAAACTGATGGAGAATTTGATCCTGATTTCCTTCTTAGGGGGATATAGGTCTGTCCCTTGAGCTGCTAGAAGCCACCTGCATGTAGATGCAGAAGATGCAGCTATGATGAAGAGAAAGTCTTTGAGGGATGGAGGAGAAGACATCTTTTCTATCTCCTTAAGATATGTGTGGGCTTTGCAGGAAAGCTGAAGTATTTCTTTCTTCCTTTTCATAACTCATCTCAGGATTCACATGGCTATCTTGCTTAGTGACGCTGACTGTTGAGGGGATCAGTGACTCTCCACTCCTCCCCCTACTGTCAGTGCCAGAATGCGGTGC
>VZTU01031896.1:0-12080 GCA_013400835.1 Zapornia atra
GGGTTTTTTTTTGGGGTTTTCTTCACCCGTGTTGCTGTCACACTTCTCGGCTCTCATGTGGTCTCAGCCTACAGGAACGCAGTGCTTGCGCTTTATAGATACACACACATAACTACGTGTATATATATATATATACATACACATATCTATGTGTATATATATACATATATACACACGTATTTATATATATGCATATACACTGTCTGCTAGATTTCCTCTCCGCCCCTTTTTGNGTGTTTGGCATTTAGCCATTTGCTAGAGAAAACAGATTCCCAGTCTCAAAGTCCTAATGATGTACTAGAGATTAAAAAGGAAAATTATAATTAATTTCGTGTAAAGTCCAAAGGCGAAATGCATTTGAGTTAGGAAAAAAAAAATAAAAAAAAAAAAAAAAAAAAAAAAAAAAAAGGTTGTGATTTTTCCAGACAAGATTGTCATTTCCTAAATAACGAACTCCTCACGCGTGAGATTAATTGGAGGTGTTAAGATCAGTGACATAAGTGGAATGCTGACCTAGTTTTGATTACAGCTCCTGATAAAATCAGCGCTACAGATATATGAGATTTAAAAAGAAAAAAAAAAAAACACAAACAAATAAAAATGAGCCCCGGACAAACAAAATCCCTTTCAAATGTTAGTCACAATTCCCTACCGTCAAATGCCCCCCTTAACACCCAGGGACTGTGTTAAAATGAAACTTCTATGCAGCTGTTTTTTAAACCTGTACTTTGAAAAGACAGTCAAATTCTGCTCTGCTGTGTAAAAAAAAAACGAACCAACACAACCACCTGACAACTTGCAGAATCTGTCTGACAGTGCTTCACGCACTAAATAAGCAGATTATTTACTTAAATCAGAGGTATTCTCAGGATACCTGTGTTTCAGGGACTGAGTGGTTGCCACCCGCTTTTGGGCACCCCAGTGATTACAACCCCTTTCCCAGGGTTCAAAGGTCTGTCACGGGCAGTGGTTTTGAGTAACAGAAATACAAAAGGTGTAGGTAAGAGCAGAAACCTCTTGCTCTTCTGGTCTTTCCACCACCATTTATGCACGCTGCCCTGCCCATAAACCTGTGCCTTCTCCTGCAGAATGATGGCTACCACCACAGCCTGTGGCAAATACCTCCATCCTCTGCCTCAGGTGGATTTCCAGAAAATAGACTTTCACTGTTTCTCATGGCTCAGTATTTGTGGAATGACTCCATGAAGACAGAACTTTGACATTCTGCCTGCTTCCTCAAACTCAACTGCAGGACCACCATGGGTCTTGAGCACACACTTGGTGCAGAGATTGCCTAAAGCTGGCACAGATGTGTTGCTGAGTCGCCTCAAGCCCTTTGGCATAAAACCCATCCATTACATCCTTTACCGATTTTTTCCAAACCGTTAAAGTGTACAAAGAATTTAAATGGCTGGGTTTCCTCTAGGCTTTGTTGAGCATATTTAAAATAGAAGAAGATAATTGGTGAGACATAGTGTATTTGATTTGTACAAGGTTTTTTTTTTTTTTGCTGCCAGGCGCACAAAGTGTATGAATGGAAAAACAAACTTTACAGTAGCTCAGCGGAATCATCTCAGCTTCTTTAGGGAATATGAGGCCACTTAAAAATAAACACTGTAATCATCAACAGGTTGTTATTTCCCTCCTTCTTTTTATGTTCATCTATCTATAATCCTTCTCCACTGACTCCAGCCCTTCCAGATGGAGCGCTGCCCTCAACATTTTCATTTGTGTCTAATTTAGTCAGACATATACACAAATATGAGGCTGAAGTCAGATCTCATTTACACTAGTGTAAATCTGTAGCTGGATTTGGAACAGCTGTAAAGACACTGCTTGAGTTATTCTGGATGTACAGTGGTGTTACCAAGCCTGTTACATCAGTGTTACTATCTCTTGAAACATACAGTATTTGAAATATGCAGGGCCCGATATAAATGCAGAAACAATTAACTATTTCGAAGGCAGCTGGTGTTTTTCCATGATGTAAATGGGAGCCTTTAATACCAAATGCCTCGTTCAAAATGCTCAAGAAATGTAACACAGAATGCTTTGACAAGAAAAGCCTACTACAGAAAGTATGGCAGGTGACAGGAGCTACACTTCGCGTAAGTTTTGAGCATGATCTATGTTCCAAAAAGGTCCGACAGAGGTTCTGAAATTAAATGTTGAAGGACTGCTTCAACACATCCTTAAAATGAATCCATCCTGGGGTGAAAGTCTGGTTCCCTTGTGCAGCCATGCTGGCCCCGGAGAAACTTCCAGGAGCAGAAGTCACACGTACATCAGACAAACAGAGCTGTAACGTACGATGAAAGTTACTTGGGATGGGAGTTTTCCTAGACCATGGGACAAACCCCTTTACCCCTAACCACAGGGCCAGGGAATCTCTGAATGACCACAACATTTTGCTTTTCCGTTTGGTCTGAAGCAGAGCCCCTCTGGCCGCTCTGAACTGGCGCAGGACTGACTCAGCAGTGAAAATGCCACCCACTGAGGCAAGAACACCACATCCTTCGGCACCTGGGTTTTCTTTGGAGGTCTCCCATAAAAATCTTGAAAGTATCAATGTTCTGAATGGATTTTATCCCCCCCCACCCCCTCCCCCAAATCTGAACACTTATTTTACAGCAGGTCAAATTACAGGCTATTACAAAACCTGGTACCAATATGACAATGAGAAAATGCTGCTGAATAGCAGTTCCTTTTAAAGGAAAAAGAACATTCCCTATTATTTTTATAGTACCGTAATTGTTTTACCCATTGGTAAAAATGCCCAAATCGATATATTTTTCGAAAATGGTGAATTATAATAGAGGGTAGATACTTGAAACTCTAGCCTTCTGTTTCACTGCAGGATGGAGGCCTTAAATAGCATAAAGCAACAACCATCAGCTCACCGTTCTGCTGATAGAGTCAAGTTTCCACCAAGGAGGAAGACAAGGAAGTCTCTCCACTAAGTTTAGAGTGAGCCAGCACTTTTGAGAAGAAAAATTGGCCCATGGTTTTAACTACAAAAACAGATGACTCAAAGGATTCAGACTTTCATACATGATTTAAGATGCCTTTGGCTTTTTTGTTTTCTTTTTTTTTCTGTTAGACCAACAATTTATATAAGTTCTGTTATTTACCAGAAACATTTGTGCAAATTGTAGCTATCTTTAAACAGCTGCTAAAATCTCTAGACTATGATATGCATTTGCCTGCTTACCAAAGTGGCATCTGCTAGAAACAAAGCACTGGGGTTTGTTTTCCCAAGGAAAAATCCTGCAGGAGCAGGGAGATTCAGTCAGAAATTTTGCAAGTTGAAACCTGCAGATAACTCAACCAAACACTAGCCAAAAAAGGAGTGAGAGAGTACAGTCAGGAGTGGCATGGAGTAGCTGGATGAAACTCCAGAACTGGGTGGCTATCCTAGAAATCTGTTCTGTCAGGGAACTGTGCTTTACTGCTCCTATCCCTCTGCTCTCCCCTTGGGAGGAGTCAACACCTCCCTCGAAAGGGAACAAGCAGGCGTGACAGCCTTAGCAAAAAATGGCCAGATTTTTGAAATATTTTTGAGAATTTAGAAAGCTTTCCAGGCAAGGGAATTCTAAATTTTCAACATTGGAAAATGTGCCATTCTGGAAGCAAAAAGATTAGCCCCTTGACACAGGATTATCCCAAGGTTAAGCTGCTACCCTATACCCCGACAAGCTACAGTTTGGCTCTCGCTTCTGTTACTAGCTTCCTGCGTGGGCTTTGTTAATTCACTTTTCTATAGTTCTGCCTCTATACAAAGTTGAATGATAGTAATTACCAGTGTAATTGGGGTGCTATAGGAAGGAAAAAACCCAAGCAAACTGTAATGTACTCGGTAAGGAGTCTAAATTTAATGTAGACAGGCAGGCCCTCACATACACTGGCAAAAAACTGGCCAACATACAGATAACTGGCCAGTTAAGTGTCTGTATTTAAGTTGAATTACTAACACAACGGTCAGTTTCAGTGCTCAGTTTGGGAAGAAGAAAACTTGAGAACAGAGCGGCTTCTAGTTCTTATTACTGCTTGAGAAAGCAGAAGTGGCAGAGGCAAACTCAAGATCTTTTCAGAAAAGCTTGAATATAACTGAGGAGAGAGTTTACAGAGACAGTCATGGCTGAGAAGGGAGATGAGAGGAGAGGAAAGGGGAAAGGAAAAAAGAAAAAAGAAAGAAGGAAAAGAAAGGAAAGGAAAGGAAAGGAAAGGAAAGGAAAGGAAAGGAAAGGAAAGGAAAGGAAAGGAAAGGAAAGGAAAGGAAAGGAAAGGAAAGGAAAAAGAAAAGGAAAGGAAAGAAAAGAAAAAAGAGTCTTCATTCAGAAACTAAGCATCTTTTAGTGAAAATTTCAGCTTCCTCCAATAGCAGCTAAAACATACTTTAAATGTTAGGGTTTTTCATTGTAAAACTGGATTTCTTTTTTTGGACAAAATTACAGTTTTGTAAAAAAGAATTGGTATACTGGCCTGCCAAAGCCCCACCATCTGAAATCATCCAACCTTTAATCATACAGCATTCCCACACAGAGAATTCTGTGGGCTACAAAAGACACTTCTGCTTAGGTCCCCTAGTTCTACAGGAGAGTTGGACAAAGAGAGCAAGACTTCAGCCTATTTAATTTCTTCCAAGAAGGGGAATGGGGGGCAGTGTGAACACATGCACGGCTGGTACTGCCTCACCCTGTGAAGACTGAGCCATGGGGCTCTGACCAGCTCTGGTGGCTTCTCCGCTGCCATATAAATCCCGGCATGGAGCTGCCTGCTCTGCCCTGCCATCGGGGATTAATCACCCTTGTAGCAGAGCTGCGGAGGTGGAGCAGGCAGGCAGTGGGCATGCATTCCCTTCCTCTGATGCGCTGTGAAGGTGGCAACCTCTCAAATGGAGGAAAGGCAATAAATAGCTTGGGGGGTACTCCTGTCCCCAGACAACACAGCTGCTTCTGCAGACAGCCCCAGTCAGTTGCACATGGCCATGTTACTGGTAAGAAAGGGAACTTTTCTAATCAGGAATCACAGAATCACAGAACCGAAGGGGTTAGAAGGGACCTCAAGAGATCACTGAGTCCAACCCCCCTGCCAAAGCAGGCTCCCTAGGACAGGTCGCACACGTCAGCGTCCAGATGGGTCTTGAATATCTCCAGAGAAGGAGACTCCACAACCCCCCTGGGCAGCCTGTCCTAGTGCTCTGTCACCCTCACTGTGAAAAATCAGTAAGGATCCTAAACCCCAAACAGCCTGAAGGACTGTCTGGTCTTAAAGAACTTGCCTCCTATCACTTCACGGCGTTTCGCAACATGGGCACAGGTAATACTCTGGGGACCGTGTTCCTGAGGAAAAGGTAAATCTTCTTGTTATTCAAGAAAAATGTTCAGAAGTCGGTAACATTCTGACTTTTTTTTCCAAACGTGCTTAGCGTGCATAGAGGGAAGAACCATTCCGAATCCTGACAGAACCAGGAGTTGAAATCCACAAGTGCACAAGTACTACTCCCAGCCCCAAAGTCTAGCTGTGATGGAGACACTTGAACCAACTACAGAGTGAATGTGAACCACTATGCCAGGAGATGGAACAATACTATTTCCTATCAGCATTATTGTGGCAAGAAAACCGAGCTCATTTACTTATTGCATTATCTTGGCTATCTTCTAAGCCGCTTGCAGCTATCAGCCTGCTGCCACGGCAGCAAGCTCTGCAGAGCTTTTACAACGTAGTAAGACAACCTAGACAAAAGGTAACGAGTATTGCATGGGATGATAAAGGAATATTTCACATCTTCTAACATTTGTGTTACCTTTGAATATGAAGATTAATTTTAAAAATCAATCAGAAGCTGGCTGTGCCAAAGAAATCAGAGACTGTGATAAGATTCAAGATGGGATCACCTCAAAAACTGTGTGTGTCTTTGCCCCTTGCTATTGAACCATTGAAATCAAAGATCTGACAAAGAGATCCCAGGCTTTCACACAGCACTTATGGTAGCAAAAGGGACCAGCGATGTCCCAAATAACCAGAATTTCAGTGAAAATCAGTAATGTTACAAGGTCCTTTCCATGAAGAGGACAGTGGGCATGTGAGCAATGAGCACATAAGAATTTTCCCCAGTTCAGAAGTGCACGATTTTGTTCCTAGTACTGGCAGAGAGGTTCACAGTCCTGAGGTTCGCCTGCAGTTTCTCAGCAGTGTGAAACTTTCAAATAAGCTGCAGCAAAGCTTACTTACACTGATGCCAAAGTTTGGCAGGATTCCTGATTCTGCCTGGGGTATGCTAGATCACAAGACCCCAGAATAAAATAGCAGTAGCAGAAATGGATGAGTACTTCTTTTATTTCTGCCACTGAATTGGTCATGGAGATCAGAAGGAAGCAGACTTAACTGCATAATGTTTAGTCAGCTCTTTTGCTCCATCACTCTCCATGAAGGAGGAGGTGGAATTAAGAACATTTCTCCCATGAAAAAGACTGTACAGAAGGAGTAGGTGGATTTCTCAGACTCCTTAACGGGAAGCGAATGAAAAATTTAGTCTGTGGGAGAGACGAGAGGCTTCTATAACCTTTGGGAATCCAGTGTTTCACCTCAAGTCCAAGCCTAGAAGCATCTTACTTCTCTTTGGGCTACAGCTGTGAATCCCTCATGGGCATTACTATCAGATTAGTTCTACTAAACAAACTCCCTACTATTGATGCCAGTCAAGTTGGAATGGTCAAACATAATCCATAGTCCTAACAGTTCAAAGGGTTCTGCCACTGCGGTGGACCTGACAGCTTTGAAAGCTGTAAATGAAGACATCTCCAGAGCACATCTTTCTAAGCATCCTTTGGAATACAGGCATTTGTTTCAAGTGACAGGGTAGGAAATGGTCAACGAGGAATGTTAACCTCTCAGCCACATTGCTTTGAGCTTACGCTGAAGCCGTGAAGAGAAGTCCACACCCTGCTGCAATTCCCTTGTTGCAAGGAAGGGCCTTGTGACAGGAAAGGCCTATGGAATAGGTCCAGTAAGGGAGTTAGGGACACAGAACGCTAGATTCAGCAATACTTAGGCACCTGACCTCCAGAGTGGAATTCACACTGTGTTAGGATCTGAGGCTTTCTATGCAGGGCACAGGAAGAGTTTGGTGCTGCAGAGCAGGATCCAAACTGAGCAGCGTGTGATGAAGCTGTGAGTGACCCAGACCAAGCCCAGGGGGTTTTGGAAATCCTATCCCTCATCAGAAGTTATGCTGCTGAGACACCTTCACCCACAAAGCAGGCACTGACTCAGGCATACTGCCGCCTCCTCCTGATAATCTTTCAAAGACCTGAGAAGAATCACTCTTCTCTTTGAAGGAAAGGCCACTGTTGCAGGTTGTCTCTAACAACGAGTGGTTAGAAACCTGCTACCAAACTGGAAACACAAGTTCTGCCCATCCTTTGGTCTGAATGAGCTCAAATGTACTGTCTCCTGTATCCCTGATAGGATTTACCTATCTCCCCACGCTCTGCTCAGTTTAGATTGCTTAAACCTCTGCACTTCCCTGGAGTATTTTGCTTAGGTGCATTAACAAATGCAGTGTTTGTTGGGTCAGAGAAATAGAATTCAACAGGTGACAGGGCTCAGTGGCTTGTTTTCATCTGCTGAAATTAGACTCCAAAAGATTTTACATTCAACAGACTCAATAATAAAATGCAGGGAAAAAAAAACCCCAACCCTTTAAGAAAGGAATGAAAAACCAAAGACCCTGTTCCTTTGATAGTGCTCTAACACCAGCAATACTTTCTGATTCTGTTTTGTGAAAAGCTTGACCCTGTACCTGTGCATTGCATTAGGAATTTCCTGCCGGGGTATTTTGTTCATGGAGTACTGACAGTTCCAAGATCTTTTGAGGCTTAAACCGGGAAAAGCCTTTCCAGTCTGGCCCAGAGTGGGTACGTACAGACCTCTACAAACCTTCAAGATCAAATAATGAGGTCTCTGACAAGGTTTTGTGCCTCCAGGTGAGGTTTCTGGATAAAAGACCTTAGCTACCATATTTTAAAGTTTGTGTTTAGTCACTTCTGTGAGACACTTTTGGCTACAGAATGGAAAGTACTGAGCATAATTATGAATTTTTATTCACGAGTTCAACAATATATGTGGGTTGTGCGAACATTTACATCTGAGAAGGCAAGCTTCTTTTCATGTAGGGTACAAAAATACAGATTAAATGGTAAGGCACATACTTGCTGGAGACAAAGGGGCACAGCTTCCATTTTACCCTTATGTGTCTGAACATGCTACAAGTATGGAATGACCAAGCCTTGGATTATAACAATGGAATGAAAAATTCCATGTTTTTCATGATATAGCCATGATTCTACTGTAGTATGCTAAATGTACTTTAAACACCATTAGGATCTGCTTCTTTGTCAAGATTTTGATCTCTTTTGAATCAATCTATAGCAGCTGTGTGTTGTTTCAAGTAGTCTTATTGACTTTTCTGTAATTTGCTTTCTTTGAACAGCCTGCGTGCTGTAACATTTGATCAAAGAAATAAACGTACACTTTAACAACCCAAAGTGCATGCACATTTTTATAACTCTGCACAATAAAATGGAGTTATAGTTGTCTATAGATCACGCAGGATGATATACATAAATGGGTTTGAGATTTTTTTTCAGTGCGAGCCTACCCAATGTATCATGTATTTGTCCTTTTAACACCACTGTCTACCATGCAAAAGCATTAATAAACCGTTTAGGACACAGATGATGCAACTTCTTTTAATTGAAGTATTTATTCCTCCATTAACTGCTAACCATGTATAAAAACACCCATACCAAAATTAAGTAGGAAAAACATAACAACCTAAAGTTGTGGGCATATAAATTACCACGTAAATAAAATGTTAATTGAAACTCTGTCTTAAGGGCTGTTTTTTAATTCAAACAACAATGGCTATTTAAGATTTAACTACATTCAACATCTCCAAACCATGAACATTAATTCACAGCTGACCGCTAGACTTGTGATTATTAAAAATGTAGAACAATAAAGCATATGTGTTTGAGGTTTTATAGCCCTGCAAATCTGGTAACTTGCATTACATTCAATTGTCTCCCATACAAACAAACACACAGAGGCCTTCCTGAATTCAGGGCAAATGGAGTCTAATCAATATGAACTACATAATACATAAAGGATGGATGCAAATTTTATAGCACACAAATAAATAATTAATCTATACCTTCTTACTGTAAGGAGGAAGGAAAGTCAGCATGTTTTAAAGTTTAACAGAACTTTGGCCAGAACTGTGAAAACTGAGGAAAGACATCTCAAGCACAGGGAGAGTTATCTGTGTACAGTCCAGGGAAGGGGAGGTACAGAGGGATTGTGCTTCATGTGAAGCAGAAAGGTGATGTGCTCTGGCCTCAGCAGAACATTTAAAATGTCAGCTCCCTAGCAGGTGGATTGAAGGAGGCAAAAAGCCAGGTTTAGGCTGGGTTTTCTCCCTAATCCCCATCCTCTACAGTGATGAAGCTCCTCTAGGACAGTGCCTCTGTCGCTCGGGGAAGTGGGTTCACTTATTGTCAACTCTCTGTGGTGGGGTGGAAAAATGGGTATTTTACTTCTTTAGACAGACAAATGCTACTCATGGTATGAACTACTCAGATCCCAATTCTGCCCGCCCTTACTGACACTGGAACTGTGCTTCAGAAATAAAACCATGATTCTGCAGATATTTGCAGGAACATTCAGCCTACCTGAAGGGAGCATATGAACAGGAGGGGAATCAACTTTTTAAATGGGTAGGTAATGGCAGGACAAGGGGGAATGGATTGAAGCTAAAGGAAGGAAGGAAGATTTAGATTATATATCAGTGGGAAGTTCTTTACAGAGAGAGCAGTGAGGGGCTGGAATAGGCTGCCCAGAGAGGTGGTGGATGCCCCATCCCTGAAGGTGTTCAGGGCCAGGTTGGATGGGCAACCTTGTGCAGATCCAGGCCTGGAGGTTGGTGGCCCTGCCTGTAGCCTGATTCTTCTTGTGAATGGTTTAACTGTCTGAAACAGCACTTCTATGGATCTCTGCAGAAATAAGATCTATAGAATCATAGAATGGTCTGGGTTGGAAGGGACCCCAAGGATCATAGAGCTCCAACCCCCCTGCCACAGGCAGGGAACCTCCAGGCCTGGATCTGCACAAGGTTGCCCATCCAACCTGGCCCTGAACACCTTCAGGGATGGGGCATCCACCACCTCTCTGGGCAGCCTGTTCCAGCACCTCACCACTCTCTCTGTAAAAAAAAAAAGACCTACCATACTATTGGTCGTGACATAATTTGACAGAGTTGTTACCAGAAAAGTTCAAGGTATCAGAATACGTAGAAATTGGCATCTGTGCTAGGACCTATAACCAGGGAGTTTTGAAGGTAGTCCAAAGGCTCCCATCAACCACTTCAGGCTTTGAATCAGGGGTCTAAACCTGAGTGGTGGACTTTACATATTGGAGATTTTGGCTTTTGATAGCATAGGGCTTTTTTTACCCAATGCAATTATTAGCAGTGGCAAGAGGCCCACATCTGGAAACACAAACTGAAGAAAAAAAATCTTTGCTGGCATGTAGGCATATGAAGAACTGTGCATCGCTTGCTCATTTTGCCAGAAACTCAGAGCTGCATAATAATCTTCAACACTGCTTTGACAAAGAACAGTTGACAGCTTATAGGAGCTCAATAAAACAAGAAGTTTTGGGGGAAAAGGGGGCAAGGTCAGCGCTTGTGCATTAAAGAAAGTCATGAGATAAGAGAAGATGTGGTATTTCTACACTTGTGATTATTACTACTGTGTAAGAACCCAGGTAAATAACCACATTTTGTATCTACCTTACAAAGCAGGGATGTCTCAATGATGAAAATGAAAAATGGGTTTGCTCACAAAAGCCTTTGTGTCTGGAACACAGCTATAAGTAGCTCACTATCTAGGTTGAAAATGGTAATGCAGGGTAGTGTGTCCTATTTTTCCATGCTTGCAGTGAAGATACAATACGGGAATTCAGCCTTGGCAATTACTAATACACCACACAGACACAATTACACCCTGTGTACTGCATAAAGGAATCACTTGTGGTCTGCTTCCATTACAAAGAGCAGTAGGGGGCCAACACGCAAGAAGACAAAATGCTTTACAAGGAGGAAGGAGACCAGAAGAGTTGATGTACCCAAATACAAGGACCTTGATTCTTTTTTGGAGTGATTTAAGTCCCTTTCCATCAATTATCGTCCTTTGTCTCCAGAGTCTTATCACAAGCAGCATTACAGGAACTGAGCAAAACAATACTCAGGGTTCAAATAACCCTGTGAACCGTGCTGACATTTCCACACCCTGTTGCTGTGTTTGACCAGGTTATTCAGATTAAAAAAAAAACAAAATCAACAAACCCAAAAAAACCCCAACCGTAAAACCAAAACAAAACACAACCCCCCACAATAAAACCCCAAAAAACTCCATATGAAACAGCAACAAGCATTCCTGTGTTAAATAACATGCTCAACCCTTCCTGGTATCTTTTCTGCTCTCTAGTATCACTGATACCTCTCACTGCAATGCCACAACGGCAACATGATGTAAAAAAACCTCTGTAACACAAAACAAGAGTGACTTTCTTTACTACAGCAGCATTTAAAATGAAAAGTTCCTCCTTAGTGGGGTTCTCCACAGGTTTGTTTTTAAGTTGATTAGATCCTTCCCCTTGCCATTCCCATCTCCTCTGCTCTCTTGGAGGAATCTGCGTTTCAGGTAAAAGGAGAATTGCAAATAAAAATCACTTATGTATATGCAGAAGTGCTCTGCAGCTAAACTTTGATTTCTCAGTGAAATAAATCAGCTGTCTATTCATTCATGTTTGCTGCTCAGAGTCTGTGCAATACATTTTTTCTTCCTTATTGATACGTGAAGTTTTGAGGGCACGATTTAAAGCATGAAATCAATGAAAAGCATCTATTTTTTTCATTCATTCACACTAGATATGTGACATTTCATGGTAATTCTTGACAGAACACTGCAGTCATTGCTCATCTGAAAATAAATTAAAAAACATGTGGAAAGTCGAAA
>VZTU01031899.1:0-31528 GCA_013400835.1 Zapornia atra
TATTTATTTCAATGGGAAAAAGGTTAGGGTTGGGGTTATTTTTCTTATTCTTATCAACATATTGTAAATCAAAATGAGAAAAACAACTTGGAAAAGGAAAAGAAAAAAAAAGAGGGAAGAAAACTTGAAGTTAAAGATTAAACCCAAAAGGCATTTTCAGCAGTCCTTAGAACTGCTTGCATAATGTAAAGTTGTCTTACATGTACTCGCAGAATACATTTTCTTTAAACTCAGGGTCTTTTCTTTAGTAAATTGAAAAACGCTTAATATAAAGAAGTATTAAATTGTAAATAAGACCTCTTGCTTCATTCAATCCATGCTTTGCTTCATTTATCTTCATCTTGTTAGGCTAAATTAATTAACAATCTCCGTGTTGCACACTTTCTCTTTTCATTACATCAAATAATGGCCTGGATATGGGGGAAAACCCTCACCACAGGGATCTTGAAACACTACCTTGAGGAAGAGTATTGCTTTAGCATTATTAACTAGCTAGATGCTACGACATTTATTAAATGGATTCCTCATCTCTTTAAAATAATTGCCCTGATTTTGTGAGAAATAAAAATATTTTTTTTAATATGAGAATCTTGCAATAGATCAAGTTTACAATTTGTAATCCACAGGTACTAAAAGAAGTACCTAAATTCATCAATACTTTTACTCAATGCTTTATCCAATATAAAAAAACCTGCACTTGAACACAGTTTCCAGTCAAATGTATATACAGTCCCAAACATATTAATGTGTCAAATTAGTCAAACCAAGTTGCTGTACCATTTGTCTGTGAATGTTCTGTATGTAATTAATTGGATGTCTGGGCCAGTTTCATGGGTAAATCTGGTTATTTTAATACTATAGCACAGAGCACTGTGCTAAACTATTAGGCAAGTTTTCTTCCTTTAACCTACATTATGGCATCTAGAGAAAAAGGACAAAACAGTAAAGCCTTTTTTAATCTCACCCTGATCAAACAACCCTCTTTCTCCAATCACAGCTTTGTGCGTGATATCTTTCTGCTAGTGTTTCTTATTTAATTAAAACAGACACTGACAGAAGGACATGGATTAGGACTGTAATGATGCATTTACTTAGATTAATCGGAGGCTCCTTTTGGAGTAATGGCTTAAACAAAGAACAAAAGGAAATTGTTATGAAACAGCCTTTTATCCCAGGCAAAGGTCACATTATGAGGTTTTTAATTTTGTCAGTCTCTGTTATATTGGGCCTTGCTACTGGAACATGAGAAGTGCTTCTCTCCCACTCTCCCCCGAGCCAAGCCAGTTATTATAATACAGCCATTAAAGCTGCAAATTAAAATGTCTGATTTTAAAACAGGTTGCTTAGCTTTCAAAACCCTCTAATTAGCATGTTGTGCATTGTTGTGAAGGAAAGAAACCTAAAATGCTAATGACCTGCTGCCAGGTGACCACGCTGCTGTGCAAAATAATACAGACCCTTACAAGAAGTAGTGGTAATAATAATAATAATAATACCCAGCTCTTATGAATTACTCAACTCCAGGTCTACTCTGCACCACATGTGCTTAAAGAAACAAGCGTGCATCCAGCCAAAGATCAGAGTTCAGTAGTCAGCACAAGGGATTGTTTTATGTTAACTGGAAAAAAGTCTGTGCCCATTCAGACACTGTAAGGAACAACATTTGCTATTACCGTAGGCCAGGTGATACTTGGACCAGGCACAAAAAAAAGCACAGAATAGAAAATTCTTACCCTCTCAGACAGAAACTTCAGATGCACTTCTGTAAATCACAAAGAGCCAGGCCCATCTTGCTAAGATCAAATCTGCATCTGTGCTTTCTTCAGAAAAAAGCAATAATGAATTAAAAGACCTCCAATACAGGTATATTTTTGTCCCTTCCGAGTTTACCATTCATCATCACAAGTTTCCTGAACACTCAAAATTAGGCTAGAGGTGACAAATCTCAAATTTTTTCCACAAGACTTGTGATATTTTCTTAAAATATACTACAGGAGGAAGTCTGATAATACGACTTCAACAATTCAAACATAATAGAAAACATTTCCTTAAACCTCATGGTACTTGAAGCTCTGGTTTTTCTGGATACCCAAGCTTTTGCAAACTTTCTCACTTCACACAAAATTCAAAAAGAAAAGAACTCTCATTTCCCAGTGTCAAAATGTATCATAAGTGACTTTCTTTTCTGAAATCATAGCTGCAAAAACATTCATTAGCCCTCTGCACCACCAAACTGTACACAGACCCAATCCTTCTCCAGTCATGAAGTCCACATCTCTGGCCAGCTGAAATGTCAGACAGTACCTAGAAGCACACAACCTGATACCAACGAAGAAGCTGAACCTTGCTGGCAGTGCCAAAGCTGGGTCTGAACAGCAGCAGCAGTGGTTGCTGTTTGGCACCACAAAAAATATCTTCCTGAAAAGTCCAGGATAATTAGCTGGGCAGTCAAGATTAATCCCACTTAACCTGATTTTTTTACCAACAGTTAAGTAAAAAAGGCTTTCTCTGTAACTTGATGTCTTTGCCATAAGGATCCTAGTCCAGCCCCCTACAAACATATCAGCATAGTGTGACAGCGTTCTTCAGAGGTCACAGTAATAGGAAGTTGGATAAGATGTCAAGAAGCTCTGCTGGCCTTGATGTCTGTGCATTTGCTGAAGTCTGCCCCCCTTCAACTGCTCCCTAATTGACCAGTAAGGAATGAAAATGACTGCAAAAGGGAGTTTTGGTCATTTTTAGCCCCTGATTGCATTATGTTTTACTTAAAAGTTCATCAGTCAAAAGACAATGTACTGTGATTCCAAATCCCTCTGCCCCCAAAATCACAACTTCAGTGGAAAGCACAATTAAATTCCTCTCAAAATAAATTACAAAACAGCCAGGTTAAGCAAATTAAAATACATAAAGGGCCAAAGGAGTATGTTTTCATCTCAAACCCATGTGTAAACACACTGTATTGCTTGTCTCTATTTTACAGAGTACAGGCCAGATGCTGCCATGTTATTGCCACTACCATCCCTCACAACATAGTATGGAGCCTTGCCCTTGAAAAATATTAACATAATTACATGCAGGTGACTAAACCAACCTATATAAAAAGGGAAAACAGACCTATTTACAAAGATCGTGATTTCAATTTACTTAACACCCTCACAGCGTAAAAGGAGGCCAACAAATTCTGGTGAAGACAAACAACATTCATAAAATTAACTATGTAGTAGTATTCTATGTGGTTAAAAACATGCTGAAGTTCACAATAATCTTCTACAACTGTCATCAGTCAGTAAAACCATTTTTTAATTTATTTATGCTTAACTTCTGTTCTGCCAAGATAATCACATCTTATGATATGAGAACCTGTTTTCACAGACACACGTATCATCATCCACTAGTGTTCCTTGGCTGCCTGCTAGTTGTTATTTTTTCCTGAATAAAACCACTGCTGCAAAACAGAAAACACACTGTTAAGTTTATTTATACAAAAAAAAATACGCTAACATCTAATGAAAAACAGTCTTTGTGCAAAGTGATAGGTAACTCTCAAACTCACAGTCAGGAAATTCCTATTTTCATCTGTGGCTGTGCACATACTATATTTGTAGAATTCATCCCAACAGTGCATTTTAAATGCATCTTGCAATGGCTACTGTATTGATATGCACAATGCAAATACAGTTTCCCAAAAGCTCTATTTGTTCCTTAAAATACATGAAATATGCCGATGGTCTTTTAGTGAACAAGTAATAAAATCTGCATTAGTATCCTACACAGAATGTGAATTCATGCTGTAAGATCAGAGCTGCTTAGATAGCAAATTATCTGCATCATTTCACACATACCAGATAGAGAGCTGTCCAGGTATGGTCTGTATACAGTCAGCATCAGAACAATCAGTGCCTACATGGATATAGTACTTTGTGTCCTGTGGTTTTTGCTGAATATCCATGTAGTACATAGAAATATATGTAAAAGAACAACAGTAATCCAGTAATCTAAGACTTTAGTGTAGGAGTCTGACAAGAGTCAGGATGTCACAGCAGCAGCTACTGGCATGGCACAGTGGAAACACTAGTAAAGCAGTCAAATACTCAGTAATCATGCTGGTTTTGTGCAGAATAAGACACTGATTTGGCTTTGATACATTACAAGTTCAACTGGGCCCATTAAAGTACATCTCTGAGTAACCATAGCAGTCTGTCATGTTGATCCCAAAAACTCTGGTGACTAATACAGAAAAACAATCTACTTTCTCATTTCTTTAAACACCACTTCCACACATCCAAGCAAAGAGTCACAATATGCTCTGCACTAATGCATAGCAGAATAAAGAGTATTTCTAGGGGAAAAAAAAATCATTGAGATTCCATGATGTGAAAAAAGGGAAGTTTGTTCCTTCTAAATGTTTTTTTACTCAAGTAGCCCCACATATTAGAGTACGCATGAGTTATATCTGTAGACATAGATATATAAAACAGAACCTGTAAAATATGGAACTACATATACACATAATGGAACCTATACAACAGTCCTACAGTGGAAGCTAGTACTGTTCTTCCAGTTACCAACTTTTGCCCCCAAATAGCACTGATTGTACAGAACAGTAATTTTCTCAGTCTTTCTATACTTTGAAAAAAGTTCTTATCTCTGATCACCAGTAACAACTCATTGGATTTGTCCCACTATGCAAAACCTATCTCAATTTTTTCCACATATCCCTTTTTACGGGTTCTCTGCATCCTATTCTACCTCGTCAGTCCATACTGGTATCACTGTATGCACAGCTTTGTATATCTGTTAAATAAGAGAATGCTGAGCTGTCTGTTCTTCGGGTTTCCAAAAGACTGCATTTGGACCATATAAAGTAGCTCCTTTTCAGCCCTAAGAACTACAGGATCAAATGATTTATACATTTGAATCAAAGTCATTTGTCAGATTATCACATTCACCACTGGCAACCACTACTGATTAAGTGTTCTAGCAATCCTCGATATCCCATCACATTACAAAACTTTAATCACATCTGATTTGTGATAAAATGTACAAAACACTGCTCAAATCCCTTAGAAATTTTTTCATTTGGTTTTGGAACTGTTGTCCCTATGAGCATACCATGGAACTTTTAACCTAACTTCTTTAACCCTCTTCACAACTGGAGTCTTCATATTTTTGTATCTGGTAATTTTTCAGTCCTGAAAGTAAACTAGATAAATGATGGAACAAAAAAAAAAAACATCACACAAGCAGTCAACTCCATTCTTCTGGTTATTATCACTCAATTTCAATAAATAAAAGGGCTATTTTATTCTAAACTGTCTTCTACAAGAGAATACTGAGAATATTGCAATTCATCGCTGATTTTAGTGTCAGAAATTAAGATGATAAATTATTTCATGTTATATGAAATAGAAAAACTACCTGTATCATTTCAAGTGCAGATAATATTCTAATGAGTATTTAAAAATATATTTTTGCATTCTAGCATACAAAAGTAGCCTATGCAAATTACATGAACATTTCACCCCAATAAAGTTAAAGAAAATTATCCCTATGCAAACTTGGATTGCATCTCACTTCAGAAACAGGCTAGGTTTCAAGAGAAACTGAGCCAAATGTAACGGCTAAGGGATTTCAGATTGCTGGTGAACCCAACATGACATAGCTGATACAGAGAAAGGCATCATGCATTTATAATTAGCACCATTTTCACACACAAATGATAGCCATGTGGTGGACTTCAATACCTCCTCAAAAAATAATTCAGTAGCCACCTTTCAGTCTTTAACTTACACTTTTGCCACTAGTCAAAATTGGTCAATTGGTATTACCTAATGACAGGGGCATGCAGAAGAGCACAGCATATTTTTTCCTCAGTACCTGGCATGGTAATTACCTTTTTATGCCTTGGTTTAACCATGTGTAAAACAAGAGAAACAAAATCTTTATAAATCACCTTTCTAAACTGCTTTGAGATCTGCTGATAAAAAGAGGGAATGAGGGAAACTGAATCCCTAAGCAGCCTGAAACAGCTATCACTTAAAAACAAACCCAAAAGGTGTGGGGGAGGTGGGCTGGTTGCTGTTTGTTGTTTTTTTAATTTTACTTTTCTAATGTTAGAACTTTCAATACTCAAACAGTCAGTCACACTACTGCATTACTTTATTATAAAATGGATCAGAACAGACAAATTACTGAAGTCAAGGCAGTGAGTGCACTTTGTTTACATGCTATATCCTGTACGAATCTTTCCTAGATTCAGCCTGAAATCCAAGTCCAGCTGCAACAGCTTTCAGGCTGACGAATCTTTCTGGAGCTGTGCCACATAGTGTTTCAGACCTGGAAGGTGCTGTAAGCAGGGACTTCCACTGCACTTCTTAAAACCCCATGTATCATATTCTCACACATTAAACATCCCACCAAAAGTATGCTCCTCACAGTTAAAAGATGTGCACCATCCAATCTGTGGATACTCATTTCTTCTGCCCATATAATTATCAGGATTTTAAATTCTTCATTTCTAAAGAGTAGAATTAAAATATATAACCTATTAGAAAGAGGATACTCTTAACTACAGTACAGAGACTCATAGTTTGCTCTCAAAGAGCTTAGGGTAATAGATCTGAAAATGTGTCGTCTTTCATATACATTAATATTTTGGGGTATATATCTTCACAAAATTTCCACTGTTAACACAGCTGGAAACTCTGTCACACTGGTGGAAACGAAAGTGGTTTAGTAGGCAAAGTAATGCAAGCAAGTTTAACCACCTAATTCTATTTAATTATTGGAATCAATTCAGTGTTCCACCAAGTTAAATTAGCATGGTTATAAAAGTCTGGCTGGTAATCACAGAGAATGATCTGAACAACTACCTGGTTTCTTCCACATTTGCGAAAAATATGGTTATCCTGAAGAGGGTTTTAAAACACAGGTTTTCTGACTTATATACACACACACACATAACTTTTTGCATATGTAAGCACATATACATATGCGTGCATGCATATGTATATATGTAACTATATTTGCCTACATGTGTAGTTACATTTAAGCAAAATCATTAGGTTGCATTCTCAGCTTTTTCTTCAAAGCCACCAGCTAGAGCAGGTGGAAACATGCAGCCATTTCTGGTCTCTGGGACCTGAAAGAGGACACCACAAGGCACAGGACAGAGCAGGTGCCACAGGTGAGTGGTCTTAAGGACCAGGCGCATCAGGAAGAGAGGAAGGACCAGAACTAAAGCAGAGAGGGGGGGGAAGAATGAGAATGGCAACAACTTGGGAGAGCTCAGGGACTCCCTATAAATCCCCGTGACTTTCTGCCTGGCATCTTGTATTTGATAGGAAACATCAGTGAGCATTTTCTTTTGACAGACTACTGCAGATTAGAAAAGGGATGCAAGAAATGAAAGAGTTAAATACACAAATTTTTTATAGAGCTTTAAGATAAACACACTACATGTTATATATTACATATAATATATAATAGAGTGGTTATCTTAAATCCTAGAGTGTTTTACCTTATTTTTTTCCTGTACCTTTCATCATAATGAAATGCATAGTCAGCCCTCACTTGGTAAAATATTTGTGTTACCATGCAGTTAAACAAATGGGGTTTTATTTTCTTTTAAAACAGCCTCCCACCCATGTTTCTCTAAACAGTGGCACATCAGTCCAGCTGGATAACATGTACAAGCTGAGCAGTAAAGTCGCCTCTTGCCCCCACTGAAAGGGTCCTTTCCTTAGTTCTTCAGCCAGGACACATGGGGAAATAATAGGACTTCAAAAATAATGGAGTACATCTGACAGGAGTTCTGATTCCGTAATATTCCCACATTCTGCTACAACTCACAGCATTCGATTGGCATTTGGCATAATAGTTTTTAACAGAGGCAAGTACAGAAGTTCAAGGTAATCTTTTCTTATTTCTTTTACACACCAATATTCATAATTCCATTGTGTTCTCTTTTTCCTCTATTTCTACTCTTCCTGATTTCTTTGTATGAAATATGAAGAAGTCACAAGTACGATTATCAAATTTATGGCGTATGCTTGCTACACAGCACATTATAGTCTCACAGTTTTTTGCCCTGCAGTATGAAAGATTTGCATAGCATTTAAAAGGGAAAGATCTATACAAACTATAGTTAAAATATTATTACGTTTATATGTTTTTCTATATGAACTAGTAAAAAAAATAATTCTTTATTCCTCTTTAGGGCAACATTTTACTACAATTAAATGAGAAGGCTTAGCTCTGCTACTTCTTTGAAAAGAATCATGACCAAAAAGACACAATTTTAGGAATCATAACTGGAAGATTATAGAGAAAATCTCTCTACTTCCATACGAGGCAATACCACAACGATATATACCTTGTTGATATTTAAAATCTGAACATATTCCCTTCTGTAATTCTTTCATCTGTGTGCACAATTTATACAGGAGCTTTGAGAAAGGAAAGAATGAAGCGCTTGCCTTTAATCCCTAGGGGTTTTTTATGTGGTGGTGTTTTTGTTGTGTTTTTTTTCAATTCATTATAGTCTCCCTTCCCATCAGTGGTGACCATCACTGCAGCACCATACCTCCAGCTGTGAGCTTGAACATCCAGCTCCCTGAAGCCAAAACAAGTGCTGCTTTTCTGATTTAGAACAAGGGACATTGGAAGTGGGGAGAAAGCTTAAGATACCATTCCTTTTGAATTTCAGTGTCACCTCTGTAATGGATTATGTGACACAGCAACCTAGACAATATGACAAATTACAGGAAAAGCTGCAGCAATTAAGATTGCGGAAAAGTATCAAATCTTTTAGCAGCAATTTAATATTATGCAACCTTCAGAGGGAAAAACTCTTTATGTATTACATGAATTATTTGGTAAACTGTACACCTAATTTGTAAGGTTTTTCTGTTACAGAGCACAAGATGAAATCTTATGTACTTGACATTACTCCTCTCAGGAAGGACTATCGCATAAGAGGAAAAGAATGCTCTCTTGCAGTCCACATTAGACACAGACAGACAGACAGAAGGACAGATGGAAAGAAGGAAAGAAGCAGGATAAATATCAACAAGTAAAAAGTCAGAAGATTACTTTGGCAGTTGTGCAACAGTTACAAAAAATAATTTCAAAGGAAACTAATTTTTTTTTCTCCTTGTGAAGTCCAGAGTACACATTTTATTATAGTGAGCACTGACTTAATTTTCCAAGACTCAGCCTGAGACAACAGCAGCTGACTACAAACTCAGCAGCGGAGTCTAAAATTAGTATTTTAAGAAGTCTTTTTATTCTCATAAAATTTGTACATTAAACCTGACATTTTAAAAGGTTACTTCTGTAGAGAGGAACTAGCAGCTATCAAAATCTAAAAACACCAATCAAATGTGAACGTGTTTCAAACCAAACTTCAGTTAGTGCAGACAAATCAGCATGCCAAACAGCAGTGCAAAGCAGAAAGCTTTTAAAAAATTATAAATTACATAAATCTTCAACTTGTAATATTATTGCATCAGATCTGTAGTTTAGAAATCTCACTGCTAACTGCCAAATGGCCGGCATTATTCTACGTTGTTAGCCACAGTAAGTGGATTCCCTACCACTTCAAACAAATTATCAATTCCAATTGAGCAGGTTTGTGATTGATAGAGCCAGAGAAAGAGCTCTCTTTTAAAGCTGGACTGTTTTGTTTTTCTGCCCTAGTACAGAATACACCTTGTTCCATATGGATTTTTATATTCTTTAGGACAAGAAAAATGCAGCTACTCATTAAGATGTCCACAAGTGTATTAAAATTACATTTACCCCAGTCTTTTATATGTAAGGGTTTTTTATCTATCACATACAGCTGTAAGTAGAAGAGACAAGTTAGTCCAAGGACATAATGTCTTTCAGGCTCTATAGCACTTAGCAGGTTACTAGGCCTCCAAGGCCTAACAGATTTAACCAAGACTTTTCACACAATCAGGTAAAGAGAGCCAGGCCAGTCAGTAGATGTCCCATTCAGATAACAAAGAGAATATTTTAGTGACAATGTGAGAAAACAACAGTAAAAATGGTAGAGAAGCCCACTGAACCGTAGCACTCTTTTTTTTTCTTTACTAAGAACTATCGACTGGAGTTTGACTATGACATTCACTGTAGTCTTCAGCAAAGGGAAAGTCGGTCATACAAGCTTTGTCACAAGAGACCCAAATAACCTATTATAAGAATCGACTACCTCGGTGCTGGACAATCTTCTAGATTTTAATTTCCTCTGTGGCTTTAGGATAAATTTACAGATGACCTGTTAAAACACCAGGCTAACAGATAAAAGATTCTTGTCATGCATGTCGTCACTAAATTGACAAAATGTTGCTGCATTTGTAGCTTCATTTTACCTCAACAGAACGCAAGTATTTAGTGTCCTGGAGTCTGAGTTAGCAATATTAAAACTTGCAAACAAGAAATGGCTATTGGTATCCAAAATGGCTATAGTCAGCTGCAAACCAATGAAGAGGTGAAAGCACTGTGGCGTGAACAAAGCCAGTTTTAGCATTTGTTAAGGTCACTTCAGTTCTTCAAGTGGCTCTTCTTAGAGTCCATTACCTCAGCTAAATACGCTCAGCAAACCATAATAATGATGGAGATAACCCATCTGAAGAAACCAAATTGGGGTGTGGTTTTGAATTTGGATCAGGGAAAAGATGACTACACACCCCATGCTCTCGCTCTTCTCCAAGGCCAGGTTTAAATAAAGAAGAATACTTTTCAGTTATCTTGGACCACATTTCAATGGCAAGGGAACTGTGAATGAAAGAAGTTTACAAAGACGACTGTTAAACATTAAAGTATAGTATAATCACTGTATGAATTAGTCATAGCCAGTTTAGACACTGTCCAACCCACTTTCCAACCATCTGCAACAAATGTGCTCCATTAAAACAGAACCATATGGAAAACAAGCTAGCAATTAACACAGCTTCTATGCATACCTCTAATACAGCACAGATTTCAAACTTTGAGTGAAACTGACTGCTGAATTACTTCCATATTGCTGCTGTTTAGACCTTGGCAACACATATTTATCCTCACTCACTACAGTATGTCATCCCAAGATACTGCTATATCATCAAAATAAGCATGAAAAAACCACCCACAACTGAGCCACTCATTGTGGTTTATAGCCTCTGTTAATAAAATATTTGCAAATCAAAGTATAACAGACTTTTTCAAAGATGCGTAATATGTTACTTAGCAGTCAGTAGCAAAACTAACAGCTAATGCAGGGCAAATTGATTAGTTCAATTGTTAATATTGGTAATATCTTGTACTATTAAACAAGGCTGCTTCAGGTTTGAGTAGCTTTCTGCTCTCCCAGAATATTTGAGGTGCTAGAGATGATGCACTTAAGAATTACCGTTTCCCAAAACAGAGGAGACATGCAGAAATCTGAGTTCTCAAATCCAGAGCCCTTATGAATGCTCACAGATATTTATATTTTTCTTGCTTTTCTTTAATAAAATAATGAAACGAGAATATTTCACAATTCTGTTTGAGTGTACAAGATCCAGAAAGTATACTATAACAAAAAGTGAATTATAAGAAAAATGTTTTCTTTCCTTATTCAAAGTAAAACATTAAGTTCTCAGAGTACATATACTATGTGTCCTTTTCTACTCAGCTCATCCAAGCTCTTAATTTTAAAAGCCCACTTCTTTATTGAACCTACACATATTTTTTCTCATGCTCAACAGTTCAGTCTCTAAGGTTTGGTCAAGGTGAAGCCCCAGAGAATCACGTAGGTTGGTAAAGATCTCTGGAGGTCATCAACTCCTACCTCCTGCTTACAGCAGCTCAGTTTGCCAAGGGGCTTGTTCAGTCAAGTTTTGAGTATCTTCAAGAAGAGGGAAATTGTAAAAGGAAATCTAAATACTGTACCAGAAAAAAAAAAAAACCCCACAACTAAAACCCACCTAAATGATAAAAAACATACTGGGTATTTAGAACATGACATTTACAATACAAATTAGGCTGCTTTAAATCATGTAATATTAAAATAGGGGGAATTTATATTTCTTTTTAAAAATAACTGGCATATATTTAAACAAAATCATCCTAGTTTATCAAAGCTTCTGTATTTCCTTAGTTATCCAGATTGTAGTCAAAAAACTACAGACAATTTTGCTAGACCTCTGAATTTTCCAGAGTGGAGTTACAGAAGAGATTAATTCCACAAAATATTACCTCAATACCTATTCAATTTCAAAAGCACTGAAATTTCTGAAGCAGCCTTTCATGACTCTAGACCATCATAGGCCATGTGGTTTCCAAAGACCCAAAATAAAACACGAAATGGAAATGAAACATTTAGAGGCAGAATTCCCCACATGAATTTCATTCTGTTCACACAGAAGTTCCTCCTCCATTAAGCAGAAAATGAGAAGAAACTGTAATACCAGCTCTGCATTTCTTCCTGGGTGCTTTTCACACCTTCAAAGGTTTCAATGCCAACAGTATTAATAGAGCCCTACAGCAATAATATACTGTCCAAGCTTAATACATTGATGAAACAATATAACTTAGCTATTTTTATATATATGTCTGTGGTTGCTTCTTAGTTTTGTCCTTAGATTTGTCAACTGTAATAGCTGTAGAGAAGACCATATCATATTTGGTGGTAGATTTTTAAGCATCAGCATTTCAACTCATGTAATTATATTCCAATTTTCATTTCTTTCAAAAACAAAAGTTCTAGAAAACCTTGTCCTGAAGATGTCCTTGCACATATAACACACCTACAGGTTTATGTACTTTAACAGAAGTAAAAAGATGCAAGAAATGCATAATTTTAAATTTCACTCTTTGGGGAGGCATTATCAGCATATAATATTGTTTTAAAAATATGCCTATAGCATCCAAAAGAGCTGAAGCAGCATTAAATGGGATTCTCATGAATGACATTTTGGTTTAATAAAAAAAAAGGTTTCAGTGACAGCCATATTAAACATCAGTTTGCAAATATGACTTTAAATTAACCACACGCAAGTATCAAAATGTATCAAAAATTGGCCTTCTGCCACTAACTTTATTTTCTACATTCGTTAGGTAAATGATATATTGCCAAAAGTCCAAAAATATTCAAACAGTAATAGGACTGCAAAAAATGCAATGCTTTGGAATTAGCACCCACACCTCCCGCATCCCCCATAAATTCCAACTAATTAAATTCCTACTATGTTATTCCTCTTGTTTTCCTCACAGCTGTTTTATATATTTTCACCTGTTTCACTTCCCTTTTTGTTCAAGTAACAAAAAAAGCTTAACCTTATTTGATTGACAGAAAGGAATAACAATATTTAATTAACATCACTTCATATGTGACAAATCTTAAAATTCTCTCAGTCAATAAGGCTCTATCAAAGTATTCCCCCAACATTTTTAAAAGCTTTTTAAAAAAGCTCAGAACACTGTGTTCTTAATTCAAAAGCACATGCCGAGTTAATTATGGTCTTATGCTTTGACCAAAAGTAGGATTTGTGGGATTTTCTTTTTCTTAAGTCAAAGGATTCAAAAGTAATTTATGAATGATACTGAAATAATGCACGAATTAGCTGCTAACATGCTGTTAGTTTCAAGAGGTTTTTGGTGGGGAGTTTTTTTAATGCACTGGGAGGGTCAGTATTAAAGTCATGCTGACTTGAAATTCTATTTATACTAAAACCTACGTTAACTAAACAATCATGCTATTTCACAGTCCTACTTGCTTTTAGATTGTTGCTCTTGACTAGGTTACTTGTTTGACAGATTTCAGTGCAATTTCTGCCAATTTAAATACAGATATTTCCATAGCTAAACAAATACTGTAACAGTGTCACATAGACTCTCCCCAGAGTTACTATTTCCTTATGCACGTGATGTTTAATTCATGTTCTTATATCTGTGTGAACTCTTACACTATAGGTGCATAATATACACAATCTCATGTCTTACTGTTTGTATGCTTAAGCAACTTGTTTTACCATGATACTGTTATTACTAACACATCTTCAAAGGGGTCACAAATGGTTCAATGCACATACTGGGGGAGGGGGTGGAGGGGTGGTGGTGCGCGCAAATGTGAAATGTCCACAATTGGGTAATGTTTATCAAAACTATTGCTACCTATTTCTCAGCTGGATTTTAAACAGCATCCAATTTCCACCAGATTATTGATTTAAAATGTGATTTCAGGCTCCAGTTCACATGGGATTGGCACTGCTTCTCTCTCATACGATAGCTGACAGGCAGAAAAGGGCACTCGGGGTGAAACAGTTAAACAAGGAAGAACCAGGGACCTCTTTCTCCCTGATTTTCCCCTTCCCTTTGGAAGATGTTCCTCAACTGAGGAACAGCAGCATACTGAGCCAGGCAGAAGCCAAGGGAGTTATGCTGCAAGGCCTTCCCCACCTCCAGCCAAACACTTATCCAATCCCAGCTTGGTTCAACACCAAGCTGAATTTCCCTGAATTTGTCCTGCTATTCTAATAGTTTCTATGCTAACTTCTTTTTTGTCATTGACAATAAACATTAATAACCATAAGCATTTGTCCAATGCATTCTGACAACCATTTATATTAGCATAATTTTAGTTTTGGCAATATAAAGTTCTCTAAGAAATGGAGGAACCAGCTATTCTCTAAGAAAAAGGTATGTGGAAGATGAATATACATAAGGTTTTGTCATAACATCACGAGCCCTTCCCCAACAGGTTTATATCCATTCTGCCCACTTCACAACTCTTGCCCCAGTAACTTAATGTAACTCCACAAGACTGTTGAGTTATTATTTGCAGGGGGTGTATATTTTTAAATCAACAAATGCAGAATATGAAGTCACTTTTGCACTATCCATTCAGCAAGTAAATATGATCTAAAAGCAGATTATTCTACAGCTCATATTCCTAGATGTTTTCAGCTTGTTCAATCACCAGTAAGGTCAAGGTTACCAGTGGCACAACTCCAATGCTGAATTCTTTGCTAAAAAAGAAAAATATTTGCAGAAAAATAGCATAGTGATGTGATACAGAATTAAGGAAAAGGCCCTGCCCATTCAAACTCAGGAAGAGTACAGCTCGGTGACCAAAAGGAAACTATGCAAAAGCAGTATAAATGTAGTGACAGGTGAGTTTGGAACAACAAGCCTACATGGTGAGAACGGCAGTTGGGTGGCCACAGCAAGAGACTGCGGGATCTGAAGTTCCAGCAACTGCTGCAGAAGCCTGTTAAAAGAAGCTTCAGGCTGGCCGTCACAGGGGCCAGAAAAATAAGGGAACTGTAGCCCTCACAGTGAAGGCAAAAGTTAGTGAAAGCAATACATCAGAAACACAACTGTATCCATTGCTCTATCTTGCTGCAAGAGAAAAAGCAGCTTGTGAAGTAGCAAATCATATTTCTACTTCCATCTGATTCTCAGTAAAGTTGTATGTAAGACACTTTCATCCTGAAAATGTGCAAAACATGAGTATTTTTTCATGGAATAAAATGCTAGTATTACTTTAAATAATACTTTAAAAAAAAAAAGCTGCAATGACTGAAGTGGTAAGAAAAATGATAGCTTCTTTCAAAAAATTTCTCAATGCTATCTGAAAAGACAAGTAGGTTTCTATAAGTCTTCTACATTTTAGTTTCACTACTTGCAATATCTGCCAAAATAATATAAGGATAGATTTTAGGAGTAAGAGCAGATTTAGAATTTATAACAGTGTTACAATTTGTAAGATACATATTTTTTTTAAAAATCACAAATTCAGACTTCTGCTTGAAAAATTTGAGAGGGATATGTAGAATTTTTTTCCAATTTTGTATATAAATCCCTTGCTTTAAATGTTTTATATCCATTTAAGAGATGAACCAAATCAATTTAAAAGACAGGAGAAACGTAGACTGCCATAGAATAAAGAAGGAACACAATTTAAGAATGAAGAGGGGAAAAAGCAAGGGAGGATATACACTTATGTCTTAGAATATATCAGTTTTAATTCTGACATCTCAGTACTAATGTTTTGGGTGCCTTAGTTCTATAGCATATACAAAGTATATTTATAAACATATCATCAAGTGAATTAATCATAAATTGATTATCAGTAGACCTTTGAGCATCTTTTTTCCTCAAGTACTTAGAATAGACTGTCAATAGTCCTAAAACATTTGTGATGGTGACCCCCTTTCTTTCACTCAATAATCTCAGTCTTATGCTTGAATAGATGAAGGAGAAAAAGGCTTATTGATTATTCAGTCAGTGATGTCTCTTGGATAAACAGAGAAAAGGATTGCCACAGAAAATACCTACAATGAACTCAAGATAATTAGAGAGAAAAAGTAACAAACAACTCTTCATTCATCTGCTAGAGAAGCTACTGCATTTCTAGCCCAGAAAAAACAATTATTCAGACCTTGCCTTCTCCATTTCCTACATTGCTTCCTTCTTCTGATGAACAAGAGACCTTTCAACATAGATGTGGTAGCCTTGCTTTCTTTTCTGTCTTCTGCCCACAAGTTAATTTATTGCTCATGCCAGGTTGACAGCCTTAAAAGCTGAAAGGGCTCCATTTATTCACAGAAAGAAACTCCCCTGGCCATGCAGGCCTCTTCATATTACCACACCAACGTGCGTCGACCCTGACCCAAAATTAGTGAATGGCAGGAATGGGCAGATAGATCAAGTGCCATTTCCACTCCAAGCCTCATATGATTCCTGAAGCTGCCAAGGAGCTATCCAGTAGTGCCAGTAACCATGGGTCTACCTCTCTGGACACCTTTGTGGATTTAAACCATCAATTAACATAACACAGAGAACCTAACTGTCAAACTGTAACAAATACAGGCTATTATTTACTTGTCTGGGTTCAAATCAGAGACCTTTGGGATGACAGGCTCCATTTCTAATTAAATGTTTCCTTTGCAACCCAGTCCCAGGAGGGGTGGGGGTGGGGAAACCAAACCCCTACAAATGATGAAAACAGCATTTACCAGTAGAGAGAGAGAAAAGGGCTCAAAAACTAAAGGTCAGGAGCCCAGACCAAACACAAACATTTATTTTCTGTGTAATCCAATACTGGAAGCCTCACCATGAAACAGTAGGAAGAGAATTGGCCTTCAGATGCTAACTTTCAGCTGCACCACCCTCTCTAGCTAGGTTTTGTTGCTAAGCATCTGTTGCTCATTGTTGCTCATTCAATAGCATGCACTTTGGGTGGAAAACAAAATAAGCAGAATTCAAGATGAGGGGTTTCCCCACTGAAAACAGATCTTACAGTAAAAGTGAAAAGATTAGACCAAGACATACCTAGAGATATCAATGAAAAAGGTAAAGCAGGAAGGACTTCAGAGAAGTTGCCACATGTGGCTGGTCACTAAGGCAACATGTTTTCAAAAGAATTATTATACATTAATATCTAAAGAACAAGTTTTTTAGCTCATCTATGCTTTATTTTAAAGAGTAAAGAAAGTTTCAAAGTGGACATAAGGAAAATCTTTTTCACCATTAGGAGAAATGAGCAGTGGGACAGACTGCCCAGGGAGGCTTTGCTGTCTCTATCCTTAGAGGTTTGTCAAGACCCACCTGGATAAAGCCCTGAGTAACCTGGCCAGAACTCACAACTGTGAGCAGAACATTGAACTAGAGACCTGTTGGGACCCCTTTCAACCCGAATTATCCTGTGATCTTCATCTTGAGGCAAATATCAGACAAATGTGACTGAAAAACACTATGATGCTGCAATGGACATGAATGCAGAGTAGCCAAGGCACTAAATGCTACCTGAATGATGAGGCTTTTTATTCTCAAGTTCTGCACAGAGCACTATGAATATGACTGCTATGAATACAGTGGACAAAGCAAATATATATATTTTTTTTTTTTTTAACAATATTCCTCTTACGATGCTCTCTAGTTTCCAGTAAATGTACCATTGCAGAACCATTAGCATACAAAGTCTTGACAGTTTTGGTGAAGATGCAGAGAATGCCACAGGAGAGTACACTGGTGTATAGACTGGAATCTGAACAAGGCTTTCAGGCAGCAACAGATTTTGTAAGAATTCAGACAGCTGGCCACAGTTTCTACTGCTGTGCTTGCTATAGCTACACACAGGCAGGCTGTGGAAATAAGAGATCTAGGCAGTACTGCAAGATCTCTACACACCTGTGAGATCTCTGGTTCTGGGAAAAAGAAAGTACCTTTATGGTCACAACTTCATCTGGCATACAAAAAAGATGCAGAGGTAACACTCCTGAGGTCTTAACCAGTGCCCTCAACACTACATGTGGCTGCTACAAACACACCAGTTCCACTGAATCAGTAATACTCCTTTGAAGAGTATTGCTGCTATATCCACAGATTTCATTGCCTTACATTTTCTGCCCTTTACCTGCTAATTTCTGTGTAACATAATATACTTCAGTGGGTTGCAGAAATGACAAAGTCCTGAGTAGCCAGAAACAACACCCAAATTCAATGTGTTCATTCTTTTTTTGACAGGGCTGTACCTTCCTTCCATTTTGCTATTCAAACATTCAGACAACCATCTTACATATTTTATCACTGGAGTTATTCACAAGATTGCCAGCCTTTTGGAAGTAATTTCTTCTTCTACCACATAGATCTACAGGGAGAACTTAGCCTTTATAGTGAAAATCCTAATGCCAAAATTTACTTTTTCAAATTAAAACTAGATCCAGTAGTCAAACTATTTAGATTGCATTTTGAACCTCCTTGAACAAAGTCTGTTGAGCAAGGACGCACAGAGTATTATGACAATATATCGTTAACAGGATAGCCTCAAGAAATTCAAACCTCTTATGAATTGGTCAGAAGGAAATTTCAACTGTGCCTTAAAACCTCTCTTTATGAAAGTCACATGTAAGATTTCTTTCTTCTCTTTCTGTATTCTGAGATTTCAGTATAAATAACTGAATAATACACATTATTCAGTTAAGTATTTATTACAGAAAGGACATTAGATACTTTTGCACTAAGGTGTGGTCCAGTAATTCTAATCATTGCTCTAACATTGACTCCTTGCCTTGTTAGCAAAAGCTAATCCCACGTGTAAAAACAAGATTAAGTTTTTACTTTAGCATTTGGTATTCCTGTATGTTTCCTATGACTTGATAACCAATTAGCTTAATATTCCTTGTATTTATAAGTTTCCTCGAGAACTCTGCCTTTAGTGGCTGTTCTAATGCTGACGTTCTGTCTGAGATGCCCTCAAATGTAATTTCTGTCCTTTTCATCTACTGCAACTCCTCCAATCATATACATAATAAACCTTTAACCTGACCAAATCTTCTC
The DNA here is from genome assembly GCA_013400835.1 of Zapornia atra. Classification (NCBI taxonomy): domain Eukaryota; kingdom Metazoa; phylum Chordata; class Aves; order Gruiformes; family Rallidae; genus Zapornia; species Zapornia atra. The sequence continues at coordinate 19,309 of VZTU01031899.1, forward strand.
TAGTTTTTGCTGACTCTTCTCACAGCTCCCCACCACGTTTCAGGGAACCACTGTTCCCTTTCACCGTTCACAGACCTACTTACATTCATTCCCTTCTTTTGACAGCAGCCAATGCCCAGCACAGCACTATGAAGGCTGCTATAGGGAAAATTAACTCCATCTTAGTGAGACCCAATGCACTGTTCTTTTTCCTTTGGCTGAGCGAGATGGATCTCATACCCTTACTCCACAAACTTCACCCTATAGCTAGGCAGTTAGCAAATTTTTTAGGCAATTCTTTACTCCAGTTCTTCAGCAACATCTCTGAAAACTATGCTTTCTTCTTTACGTCTATGGCTGAAAAGCTGCAAATGAAGTCTTAAGTCTTCCAGACTCTTCCTCCTGGTGCTTTCTGTCATATTCTGTTTCTTGGAGTGGTTAAAATTTCTTTTATACTTCCATGCATCTCAATTCTGAAACACTTAACAAAGACAACATCTCTGTATTACAAAGCTGAGGCTCTTGAAGGACTTCACTTGGCAGTCCTGCACAAAATGAACATACTAAAATAGAAATTCCCAAAGGCAACCTATCAAAAGTCATAAATGCCCAGAATCCTTTGTGTGAGTTTCACAGCACCTATACTGATAATTTGTTGCCTTTTTCTTGGCAAAAAAATCTACCTATATCAAGTATATTATGGAATCTTAAAGTTACAGCATATCCATTCTTGTTTTAGTTAAAACTCAATAATGTAGTAGAAATGGAAGCAGGCATCAGATTGTCACAACAGAGGCCAGCATCAGAGTGGAAGAGCTCAAATAATTTCTTCTCTGTAATTTGAGTTTAAAGTGTTAACTTCAGTAATTAACTCAACAATGGAGACCTCGCAGTACCTCTCTCCAAAATGGAAACATGCCCCAACATAGAATCATCAGTGCTATGGTACCAGCACCCCCACTTTAAAAATCCGTACGTTAAAACTAAGCATTACACCCTTCTGAATTTGTATTTTACAGCACAGGCACAGAGCACTAGAGGAAACAGGAAACATTGTGCTAACATGACTATAGTATTGATGAATAAAAACCATAACCCCCAGGCTAAGCTGCCAAATAAGTAGTGAATTAATTTCTGTAAAGTACTCCAATATTACAAAGGTGTGTTGAAAGGTGTCTGCTCATGTTTCAAATTAAACGCACTGCTGGTCAGCATTAGCACCTCAGCTTTGAACAGCAGCCATTTGCCTATAACACTTCAGGGGCTGGGAAAAACGGATTTGCCGTTCACACTGGAATAATTAGAACATGTCAGGAAGAATTAATTTCCTCATTTTTCAAAAGGATACACAGAAATTACCATGTTATTATATGACAGGGTCCCTTGGAGAATTGTATTAAATTTAATTTCTAGCGCAGCCCACACAACAAATTAAAGTCATAAATAAGATGGAAAGAAGCGGGACGCAGAGCATATGTTTATGGCAATGAGTGAAGCCAAGGGACCAGAAACAACTATCTTCATTTCATTTTATTTAAATCAGCCAGACACTGTGTATCTGAATGACAGCACTTGTTAATGGTGCTGAGATTATAGGCTCCTTAATTTCAGGAAACAGAAGCAGTTGCTCAGTATTTGAATTGGTATTTTTTTCTACAATAAAGATATTAGGTTAAAGTCACTCTCTTTCAAGGCAGCTTCTCATGGCCCTACAGCAATCTGCAACTTTATAACATGAGGTACACTTTTATTTTTGTTTTGTTTTAGAAACAGGGGAGAGTTGACACAAGTATTTTTAACAGAAATACAAAAGCAGGAAAAAGTTACTGGCAATTGAGAGAACTAAATCTTTTTGGAGGCAGAATATTCCAAGAGTGAGAAAAACAATGGGGCTCACCAGTTACCACCGTGAATTTATTTGCTACAGTATGTAACTGTAGTATCTAAAATCATTTTCAAGCAACCCCAAATGTTTTGATAACACAACAAAAATCAGTGCAATATAACTGCTCACTAACATACCGATCACAGGAACTTCAGAGTAAGACATACCTCTCTTAACATGCCTCAAACTCTTAGGTCTCCTCAGACCCAGAGACCCATATGAAGTCTTTTTGCCCCTTCAGTAAAGAACTTGCACTCACAGAAGGATTTGTGAAAGTGGTCATTTTATACAAGACTGAAGTCAACCCAACTGCGCTTTAATAACATTTATAAAAATTTAATAAAGGTTTATAAAATATTAACAGTACCTTAACTTATTTTAATACCTCATTCTATATTATTCTTTGTACATTTCAATTTTTAATTGTTGTGAAACTCATGCACTGAGATGTTAAAATCAGACAGAATTAGACTGAACATCCTTTCCTGTCTCTATGCATCCATAGCAGGTAAGAAGAATTCTTGTTCAAGCTTCTCTACATACAAAGGCACAACCGACAGTGAATTTGATAACATTAAATTCTGGACTACAGGTTGGCATAATTGCTACTCATCTGTACTGTGAAACTGCTGCCTACCACAATATTCTATGAAATATTTTTCACTTTAAACCTCAGAAGCTTTTTCAGAAAAGCTCTCTAGTATTTCCCTTAACAGGAAACAAGCATTACTCTACAATTATCAGAAATGAAACCTGTGATAATCAGTGGTAAGGAAAGTTAACAGAAACATTCAAAATGACAAAAGCAATTAGTACAAAAAGATAAAGTTCCTTTCTGGACAAGGCTTCAACTGTTTCTTCTTGATACTTGCAAAGTTTCTTTTTTGTATAGGCATTTGCTGTGATACAGGAAAAAGAACCTAGAGAAACCCTTTGAATACATTAACTGGTGCACTACAAACTGCCAATATCCATCTTGCAATCATTTTATCATGCTTGTTAGCTCAAGACAATCTTAAAAAGAAAAGAGAGTTTGCACACTTTAAGAAATAGCTGTCATGGATCTGAGCACTCCCTTGGGTGCAACAAACTTTAAATAATTTGTGAATCAATTAACTGGCAACTCTCTACATAACACAGATTTCACACTCCCAGGTCACTGCATTATCAGCTTGATACGAATCATAACATTTTGGAGAAAAGTTCATAATTGAAATCATTAATTAATTTAACAGGAGCTTTCAGTTATGCATAGCATTACACAGCTGTAAAGAAGCAGAGATCAATTAGTCGTATCTCTGACAATTTTCTCTGCTTAGTGGAAAACTTTTCAGTTTGTGAAGCGTATTACTTTTATAGTCTTTTAAAGCTATTTCAAACTCCAAATGCTCAAAATTATTTTCTACAATTCTAATGCAAGAAGTAAAACTCAGGTACTGGGAGGAAGAATCAACTATGACTTTGCTGCACCAGATGTTATTTAGTTAGCTACATTCCTTTGGACTTAACCAAAAAGAAAAATAATTATATTTAATTGGGGATCAAATACGCTCTACAGAAAAAGAAACATAATCAAGATCTAAAATTATTGACTCATACTTGTGAATTAGCTTACTTCTAACATAGTTAATAAGCAATATGTAAGAAAGCTACAGAAACTTATATGAGAAATGCACCATCATTATAGGAGGAAAAACATTTGCAAAGTATACAATAAAGATGGAAAGTTTTCACCGGAGCTGACTTGGTGACAGCAGAAGTACTACTACCTCTCCGCTGAATTCTCTTACAATTATGAAAGGCTAATATATGGAATCATGAGAAAGATTAAAATAACAGAAAACACTTTCTGCATTCAAGCAGCCATGTGGTTTACTCCATCAACATTGTTGAAGAAAAAACCCAAAACCACTTTAGATGAGAATCTAGGCAGTGTGCACACAGAAAAGAAAATACAGTAACAGAGGATTTTTTCACTATACAGACAACCATGGATGTCAACTTAGATTAAACCAATTCGGATCAGAATTGTGGCATATGGCTTAATAAGTGAGATAAATTAAACACTAAAATCAACAAAAGGTCCTTTTACATCTACTATCATTGTAAAGTTTTCCAGTCCCACAAAGATATATCCTCTACTCTAACCATAGCTAGGGAACTTTAGGGGCAGTTCCATGCCTGCATTATGCAAGTCACACTAAATTTTTATTGTGGACTCTCTAGGCTTAAAAATTATGAACCTATTAAAACTGGAGTTTTTCAAACATGCATGCGGACTTTAAACCACTGGACTTCATGCAAGCACTCAGGAAAACCCGACAATTAATCTCTGGCCCATATTCACATACTCACAGCTCCTTTGGTTAGTTTTTGCTGAAGGATGAACATCTAAACACTTAAAAGTCAATGGTTTATTTTAAATACAGACACTGATTTAATGTAGTAATCAGTCTGAATTAATTTGTTCTAAATTTACTATCTGTGCATGAAGATTAAGTATTTTCTGTCCTCTACCTTTGGCCTGCATTGTTCATTTAGAAAGTAAACTTTTCAGCAGCAATGTCTCCAGTTCAAAGGAGCTCTACTTTTAGTTGGAGGATCTGAATACTGTAATACAAATAAAATACTAACAATAGGAATCCAGTAATGCCCATTTCAGTAATACCTCACACCTTTGCGGAAACCACTTTGCAGTTCTTCATTCTTATGACATGACAGTAAAGTGGGCACTTCATGCACATTTACTGATATGGAAACTGATACACAGATGTGTTAAACAGCTCACTCAATGACACATGAATGGCAACACAGGGCTAATTTCAAAGTCCTGCTTCCAAGCCTGCTGAACTGGACTTAGCTCATTTTGCATTTCAACATTGCTGTACAGATTTTTTCAAGCACTAGAAACAGAATATTTTATTTTAATCAGTATAGGAATCAGTATTTTTAAAAGAAAAAATTAAGAATGTTTTTTTGTGGTAGATTAAGCCAATTTTCAAAAATATTGCCTCACTTCTGTAAGTTTGACAAATACCACTAATTATATTTTAGTATTTAGATCAATTATTTTCTATTTCATGATCCTATAAAAAAAGCAAAACCCATCCTCTTTATCCTAAATACAGTAAATGGAAATCAAGTATTTTCAGAAGAGTAAGGAGTAATTATATACTAATAAAAACTTTAAAAATGTTGAGATAATAATGAAAAATAAGTATGCTGGTGTTGTAGTTTTGTGTGAGTGGGTTCTGGTGGAGAAGGGGGGGGGTTGCGCTGCAGGGGGGGCTTCTGCGAGAAGCAGCGAGAAGCTCTCTGGAGGCCAGACAGAGTAAACACCACCTGATTCAAGGCCAGAGTCATTGTTGACCAGGGTCAAGCAAATCTGTGATGGTCACAGCACCTCTGGGAATCACATTTAGGAGAAAAAAACCCACAAGCAGCTGCATTTTGCCCCCAGAGAAGGGAGTGAGAAGATGTAAGGAACTGTGCAGGCACCAAGGTCAGTGAAGGGGCGGAGGAGTCACCCCAGGTGCTGGAAAGAAAGATGCCCCTGTAGCCAGTGCAGAAACCCATGGTGGAGCGGATGTCCCCCCACAGCCCATGGAAAAGGCCAAGACCCCACCTGCGACCCATAGAGAGGCCCTACGCTGGAGCAGGTGGAGACATATAGAAGATGCCTTGACCCGCGTTGGAGCAAGCCTCTGCCACACTTGTAGCCCATGGGGAGAGACAGAGACACAGAGACAAACAAGAGCAAGAGATACACACCGGAGCAAGTTTACTGGGGGGAAAGGCTTGTGACCCCATGAAGGACCAGGCTGGAGCAGTCTGGGCTTGAGAAACTGAGAGACATTCTATGATTCTATGCCTGCACCCCATAGAAGTGACCCATGCTGGGGCAGCTGGTGAAGACCTGAAGTCCCATGGGAAAGGACTTGAGTTGGCAAAGTTCATGAAGGACTGTTTTCTGTTGGTGGGACCCCACGGTGCAGCAAGGGAAGGGTGTGAGGAATACAGATCCCCCCCTCCTCAACTAAGAAGGAGACCATCTCATGAGGAACTGACTGAAATCACCATTCCCTGCCCTTCCTCATGCCACAATGTAGGGGAAAAAAGGGAGTGAAATCATGACTAAAGTGAAGTCTGCTAAGAAGGGAGGGGTGGGGGGATGTGCTTTAAGATCTTTTGCCTCTTTCAGTTTAAGCATCATTAAAACCTCATTTTTAAGTTTTTGCATTTAAGACCTGAAATCAAAGGATCTGCTATGTTTTATAATCGTGTGTGTATATTGGACAAGTTTTCAAATTATTCACGAGACCATAGAGTATAAATTATTTCAGAGCACTTATTCAACAGTCCTAGCTATTTAACCTTCATCATCTTCCTCAACCTCTTTTTATCAAGAAATTACTTTCTAAACATACCACCTAACACACTCTGAAGGAGAATAGGTAGTAGAAAACACTGTGAGAATCAGAAACCCTTTTAGTGATTCATATGGAATGGTAATGTTGTGAAACCATTGCTGAATACACATCAGACCATCTCTCAGGGCCCTATTAAAAACATTAATTACATATTTTATCCTGAGATATTATATATTTTGAATATTTTTGAACATGAGTAATTCTGTTTTGGTCCAACACAAATCCATCTGTATGCAGCCCTATGGTATAGTTTCAAATCCAAACAGAAGTGAGCAGTCCTTGTACTTACTGTTTTTTAAAACCCTAGATTGCTTCCTGTGAAGGCATCAGCAAAACTCAACAAAAAATGTCAAAGGGTTTAACTGGGACAAGAGGAAAAGCTCTTTCCTGAGGACAGAGAGCACTACAGCTTGCTTAACCAGCTCTGGAGAACGTAAAGAAACGTGATGCCTAAAGATAAGTGGGCATTGGTGGGGATCTCAACCATCTTGGAAAGTAATGTGCTATGCAAGAAGAATTCCTCACGACACAGATGGATCTCTGAATTAAAAGTCTAAAGTACAATCTTGATCAAACTACAGCCTTCAGAGACATAGACAAGCAATTATACAGAAAATAGAGCAGAAGAGCAAAGATTTGACTCAAATGTTGGCTCCCTCCTTAGCTAGAGGTCCACCGCAGAGAAGGAAAGATAACATAAAGAAGTGGTTCACTATGCTTTACAATTAATTCACTGATTGGCTGCATAAAATTCCAGTTGTTCCAGCTCCTGTAAGTACAAGCATAGCTCTAAATTAAATAGTTTAACTGCCAGCGATATTGGGAAACCTCCATTGCTTTTATTTTGGAAGTGGCAAACCCCAAGTTCAGAGGGCTTATCTGACCCATTCTTAGACACACTAGGATACAGGATAAGAGTGGCAAGGCATCTAAATGGGTATCTGAATTAGGAGCACAAATTCTCCTGCAAAGAATGGAAATGGTTGAAAGAGATTTTTCATTTGTGCACCTGGAATTGCCTGCTGGGGGGTTTATACAGTGCCTGTACAGCAGTGCTAATTCAGGCACTTTACAGTCCTAAAGTGACACACTGACTCCCTTATTCCCACCATGATCTTTGAAACTTTCCTGATGATCAAAGTGGTACTTCATGAAACCTTATAAAAAAGAAGGGGGAGGGGAGAAGAAGATGCTTTTTGATGATTTGTTGTTGGCTTAGTTTGGTTTTAAATAGATCACACCAGTTTTGTGGGCTTTATTATTTTAGAGCAGTATTTAGTATCTTCCCGATGTCAGGTGCTTGCTTTGGAATATATTTTACAATTAAAATATAGTAACACATAATAAAATAAATTGAAACCCCAGAATTACTGCTGGGCCTTAATCTTATTCAGTAAAATAAAACTCCACGCCCAAGTTCTCCAGTTATTATTCTTTCATCTTCCAAAATTTCACATTTCTTTAAATATCTGCAGCATCAATAAACCTTCACAATCTTATTTTTAAATATATTTTGTTTTCTTTTAACATTATATAAATTAATACATAGGTGAGTCTACCAACCACTCTCAGCCTGTCTGGTCTGAAATTTTCCCTATGGAAAAGATTTAGACCAAGCAGACTCCCCTACTTACAAAATGAAGATGATAAGAAGAACACCATATGACTCAGAATGCAATTTCCACTTCAAATAAGTCACGTTATCATTTGGCACTTTTCATTAAGGCACAATAAAAAAATCTGTCTCACAGAAAACAGGCTCTCAGTTACCTCAGAACTCTTCAAAATCAAGGAATAAAAGCTACAATGGATACATTTGGTTAATTAAGAGTCAAGATTATTTTAAGGGTGATGCCTTCCCTTATTTGTTACAAAGTGCCCTTTTGATGCCATGGAGATGAAAGGACAATTTTAACAAACACCGCTAGGAAAAAAATATCTACTTCTATGTGACAATTTTATTCACGGAATGTAATGGTCAGTAGCCAGCTGTCCAAGCAGCAAGAATATCAGCAACACAGAGCATACTAGTAGAACAAAGATCACCATTTGCATAAATTTTCAACTCCTAGGAAAAGTAACCAAAGAAAATTGTCAAGGCATTCCACTAGCTGGTGAAGAGCACCCAGTACATGAAGGCCCTCAAGAGCCCTGTCAACCTGCCCTTGACCAGCAAATTCCTTCTTGTGCTGGGGTTCCATCACAGGTGTCTGCAAGGCATGAAAAACAAGCCATAAACACCAGGTACACTTAGCAATGTGTTTCACATCTCCTAGAGTCTACCTCAATTTTGAGAGGTCATACTGAATATTCAAAGTCTGTAAATAACTATATGATTAAATAATTTACAGGTAGATCACTGGCATGAAAAATTAGGGTCCCACTACTCAGCGGGCTGAGTATAAAGCTCTAAAATACAATCTAGTTTCTCTTTGAGAGCCTTTTAAACATATTCTACTATGGGTTTGTTGAATACTCTGTCAAACTGACTTTTAAGTGAAAGATAAGGTTCTGAAGTAGGCAGATTTATTTTTTTCTAAAGAAAAATAAAGAGTCTGAAAATGAAATGTGTTTTTTAGTTTATTATTGTTACAAAATTAACCTCCTGAAACTTGTAATACAAGTCCAGATTGTTTTTCCAATAATGGATTTGTTCCCCCTCCCCACTTTCCATTACTCCCTATTGGGTTTTAGTTGGGTTTTTTTAAAATTCTTGTTCCTCTGTTTTATAGGCACATCTAAAGTTAATTATACCTATAAAACCTAGATTTCTACTAATCTGTTAATTTGCATAGAATCAAAATATACTTTGATACAATGGCAGGGTTTTACTTATCATATCAAGTTTCTACAGAACACTAGATAGAGACTTTGAATCAGAACACCCTGCCAAAGGAAGCAACAGGTCTTCTGTGTAGTTTATTTATGGGGGAGCACATATGTCAACTTTATATCACTGCACTGCACTACTCTCTGCAAAATTCTGGTCCAAAATTCACTAAGCCATTTTCCTGGACTTTTAAGATTTCCTTCTTTCCAAAGTGACCACAGTGGTGGTGACCAAAGAGCTCCTCGAGGGTAGACAGCTAGGATTTTAATGTCTTACTATTCTCAAGTATTTCCCTTCATCAGGCACAGTCTCCTAAGGAAACTTGTGGCCTGTGACATGGTTTTTAGAAAGATACTGCCTCTTCCAGAATTTGCAGAGCATTAAGTAGATGTCTCTGTAAGTTCTTTCACACATCTAAAGATAATGAAATGGAATATATTTCTTTACTTTTTCTTATTTTTAGGTACAAATTTTGTGCTTTTCTATTACTCAAATGTAATTAAGCCTGGTTTGATAGTACAAATAATTCTCCCGTCTAATGTCAAGGAAATTTTCAGGAAGTTTTTGATTTCCTTTGGTGCTCGGCTGTATTTCCCTTCTCTTCTTGGGACATCCTGCTGAACATAATGTTCACAAGATGTATTTTGTCATCTAAGAAGTACTGGGGAAAACTCTTACAGTAAAGTAATTTTATGCCAAAAAGAACACCCATTGGTCACATTCAATGCCTCAGGTAATTCACAACATTCCTTGTACCTTAGATCATGACTTACTTAAGTGGATCCTTTGCAACCTGAGCATCTTTAAAAATTGTGAGTGTATGACTATACGTAGGCTAAATAAGAAACCAGGACAAGTTGTAGTACATCACTGTTAGTGCACTCGCATTTTGGTTCAAGTGACCAGTTTTGAGTATTAAAATCTCCTAAGCACACATAACAGCGAACTTAACACAAGATCTGCTTTTCATATAGCTTCACATCCCACACAGAACAAAGGTAAAGCACAGTTTGGCACACTTTCCTTAGAAAGATTACTTTAATTCAAATTAATATTTTGACACAAGCAGGAGTCAGATTCACACTTGGGGAAAACAGGGGACAGTCTTTTAAACACATGTAACTAGCAAGACTCTGTTCTCAGACCTCAGCTAAGGTATCTGAAGTCTCAGCTGGGATGGTATCTTACTACTCCTAGAAGTTTAGCTTTATGGCAGAACACCATGGTGCCATCTTTTATAGACCTGTTACAAATGACTAATGACTTTTTGGAGGTTGGGTTTTTTTGAGGTGGTTTATTGATGAGGAGGTTATGACTGTTAAAATAATGTGAAAGTTTAAAGGCACAAATGAAATGAGGCAAAAATGTAGATTTCTTTGTTTTATGGTTTTGAGGGAGGGCAGTATATTTAAGTTTTTACACTGACAGTAAGCAACACTGGAACTTAATGAATGCAACTTTTTGTTGTTGAAGATGGGACACTCGCAGAACAAATAAATAAGCTTTTGCAAATGTAATAGCTGTACCTTTCTGAAGAATCCCCATTTAAAACACTCCATATGAGTCCATAAAGTCAATAAATATTTTTGGCTTGAAGCAGAAAACAGATATATCCAAACAATTAGAAAAGGCCAAAATATATTATGTAAATTGGATGTATTTAGCATGAGCTCCCTGCAATTTCTATATAAACAAGTGATTCGAATACTCCCTTCAAAGGCCAATGTCACTGGTGCAAAAATTTCACAAATTCATCTACTGCCTAATGAAATACATGTATTTTTGCTTGGAGTTATCACAAATAGTACATTAGCTAACTATAAGCAGCAAAGATTTTAATGATGTCTTTTGTTCTAGAAAATCTTACAACATCTGCACTTTTTAGCTCTGGTTTTCTATGATATAAGAAAAGAAAAAAAATGTAGAAGAGAAGAAACAAATCATAATCTTGGGATAGCCACAGAAAAAATTAACTACTTGAACACGGGTAACAATACATGAACAGGCTAAAAGATTTCTCAAAATCCACCATCCACACACAGAAATATTTATTGATAAGCATTGATATCAGTCTCTAACTTGGGACCAATTACAGAAAAATTAGACTCATCATTTTTCAGTTTACTGAACTGAGACTTTTTTTTAACCTAGCAACTTGACCACAGATGTTTCAAAAGACATTCTGCAGGCAAAACCAGGCCAAGTAACACATGTGAAGGATTCATTATGATCTGCAGAGTAAATAAGTCAGAATAAACGTTTACATGGAGGAAGGCCTAGAAGGAGCTCATATTTCCTTGTTTGTATGTGTTTTACTCAGACCCTAAACGTAATCTGTACATACTTTTTTGTGGTTTCATAAAATGCTGTTAAACTGTCCAGCCTGGTGATAGGTACTATATGATGCTGCAAAAGGTTTACTGTTCTCAAACTCTTAGCACTCCAGAAACAAACAATCACTTCCATCTGCAAAAGGCAGCTGAATAAAAATAAAAACTAAATTGTAGGAGAAAGGAACACATAGACAGCAGGGAAAAAGGATCAACTGCCACAATTTATTGCTATAGTTTAAATGGTGCGGCAACTTTAGCATGGTAGCAGAGACAGGGCACTTACAGCAATATTATTCTTATTAGAGCAGTGCACTGTCAGAGAAAACAAGAGTTCATTCACAGACATTAAAGACAGTAGAGAAAATGTGGGAAAGTGATTTGTACTTCATGGCAAAATGGTATATCCTCCCCCTTCCTGTTATGATCCGTACTGGAACATACCAGACAACTAGTGAATGTGGTCCACTGTTCAAAAGCAAGATTAACTGAGATGCTCCATGGCAAGCAAATAAATTTGTTTCCAGTGAAATAATTATTCTTACAGAATGTCATCCTCTCTCACAGCATAAAGAGACAGGTGATGACATTCAATAAAATGTGATTTTTATTCCCATTTTCCTGACATGAGGAGATATATGACTTACTCAGCCCCTTTGAATTATATGCTCTGAGGTCATGTCTTTTTTTTTTTTTTAGAATGCCATCACTGACTACATAATAGTTAATTGAGTAGGAAAAATGGGAATATTATTTTCCATTCAAT
>VZTU01031900.1:9408-25485 GCA_013400835.1 Zapornia atra
AGAGGAGAGGAGAGGAGAGGAGAGGAGTATTTTGGTTGGAAAGGACTGAACAGGGTCATTTAGTCCAGCTGCCTGAGAGGAGCCCCAGCTCCATGTGTTTATCTCAGCTGGGACAGTGCAAAGCACCACTTCATGTCTCTGGGGAATTCCTTGAGGAGGCTTTAATGACAGGCAATCTGTTAGTTTAGTAAGCTGATACCTACATCTTCCAGTGGACCCAATTAAACTGCTGGATGTCAGGCTGAGCTACTGACAGGAACTGAACCTGATGTTAAGTTGGGAGATTTTTTTTTTTCCTAATACCAAGTAAATGGGGCTTCTGGAAAGGTCCCCAAAGCTGGGGCCAAGCATAAGCAGACAGACACACTAAGGGATGCAGCCTGAGTAAGGGCATGAGACCCAGAGCCATAAACTCAGTGGAAGCTCAGCTCCATGTTTTATGGCTCTGAAATGACTGCAGAACAGTATAAACAGGCTCTGGGTGACTTTAACTCTTTGGGGACCTGCAGTCATCTACTGCAGCAGCACAGAGCTCCATGCAGCCTGCCTCAGGCACTGGATGCAGGCTGAAACCCAACACTTTCTGGACACGGCCTCTGGGTTACTGGGACTCTGGGACTCATCTCTAACATGCAGCTTTTCCAGCTGCTAAAATAAAACCCAAACCCCAAAACATAAAAGCAATTATTTTTCTCTTTCAGTATTAGAGAAACTCCTCCTTAGGAGTGCCTTTCTCTCCTGGCCTTTGCCAATTAATCCCTCATCCCTGGAGGCAGCAGAACCATCTCCCAAAGAGGGCTGCTGCAGGTATTCCTGCTCTCTTCTTCCAATCTGCTTATTCCCTCAAAGGAAGGATCCAGTTTCTAGGATGCTCTCCTTGCTCTTTCTCTATGACAGTAGAGTCTGTGTTCCTCCTGCCTCTAATCCGTTACAAGAAGTCACCAGATATGTTGTGTTCCTCAGCCTGATCATCTCCCTCCTACCAGTGGGGCAGATGCAGCAGTCAGGGTGTGTTCTGCTGTGTGTGGTTGGGCTTTGGGGGGTTCCTTGCCTGGAATCGGTGCTTAGGGTGGTCAACAGGAGGTTGTGAAGGACCTGATCTTCAGAGAGTGATCAGCTCTCTTGTCAGAGTGGGTGCCCCTGAACGTGAGGAGACATGTTTACAAAGAATTTTAACAAAAAATCTTTTTCTGTATCAAAAATAGTGTGGGCAGCAGGTCTGGGGAGGTGACTGTGCCCCTGTACTGGGCACTGGTGAGGCTGCACCTCGAGTGCTGGGTCCAGTTCTGGGCTCCTCACCATAAGAAGGACATTGAGGTCCTGGCACGAGTCCAGAGAAGGGCAACCAGGCTGGGGAAGGGGCTGGAGGGCAAATCCTCTGAGGAGCAGCTGAGGGAGCTGGGGGTGTTCAGCCTGGAGAAGAGGAGGCTGAGGGGAGACCTTCTCCCCACCTCCACTGACCTGACAGGAGGGTGCAGAGAGGTGGGCGATGGTCTCTTCAGCCAGGGGACAGGAGATGGGACAAGGGGCAATGGGCTAAAGCTGCCCCAGGGCAGGGGCAGAGCAGATGGGAGGGAAAAGTTCTTCCCTGGCAGCGTTGTGGGGCTGTGGCCCAGGCTGCCCAGGGAGGGGCTGAGTCACCCCCTGGGTGTGTTTAACAGACGGGGAGATGAGGTGCTCAGGGATCTGGTTTAGCACAGGACAGGGGCGGTTGGACTCGATGGGCTTAAAGGTCTCTTCCAACCTGAGGATTCAGTGAAACTTTTAACCATCTCCATGAGTGTTTATGGGATGTCCCACTAGCAGCTCTCTGTGCATTTGCATGTTGGCATTTGCAGCCAGGGCCTTGCATCAGCAACAAATGCTCCAGATACACCGACCTGCACTGCTGTGAGGGAGGCTCCTGGATCTGTCAGCGTGGGGCTGCATCACAAGGTGGTGCCGTGCAGAGATTTGAGCTCCTGCTGAAGAGCCAGCTCATCCTGTGCTAATTAACGCTGCTGAGAAATGAAGCCTGCCAGCCGGGGAGGAGCGCCCCTGCTGACAGCCCTGCACTGTTCTAGGACTGAGGGACTTTGTTTGGCTCCGGGGTCCCTGCACGGAGCCCGGTGGGCTGAGCTGCTGGGGAGCAGCGGGCACCATTCGGACGCGCACGGTCATGTAGTGCAGACCGTTTCCCTCCCGCAGACACCCTGACTCCCAGAGCTTGCTGGATGTTACGTGGAGAGGGTTAGCTATTTCTGGTTTGCCTCTTGTTGCTTTTACAGCAGCGATGCCGAGGGCAGGGGACAAAATAGGGTGGTCAGGTAACTCCAGGATTTCATGGGAGTGTGGAGATTTGAGCTGCTACAAAAGGCAGGTGAAATGAGTGTCCAGTCCTCCCTGCAGAGCTGCCTGCGGAGATTTGTGGTTTATTCTGGTCTGTAGACAAGGTCAAGCAGGAGTTTGCTTAAGAAGGGCTAAAGCCAGGTGTGACCTCAGCACCAAGCCTAACACCGCAGGGACTGGGATTTTCCTCAGTCTGAGACGGGCTCAGGCAGGTGCAAACACATGGGAAACTGGGAATGACAGCAGGGGATGTGATGGTGGGGGAACAGCCCTTCTCTGCCCCACTCCAGGAAAATCCAAGCCCATGGAGAAGGGGCTTAAGTCAGGAGCTCTGATCATTCGTTTCCTATTTTTTTCAATTAGCTCTGTGAGTTTAGATTGCAAAACAACACTGATGAATTTTGGAGAGCAGGAGGGTAGCGTTTGGTTTCTGGCACTAAGGCTTCCCAAAGGGGCAGCCAAAATGCCCAGGCACTTTGCAAAGCAAGAGCAGAGTGCTGGCTGGGAGGGAAGCATCAGTGCCACAGAGCTGAGCAGCTGCTTCTGCTCAGCCATGAGCATCTTTCAGCACACATCTCCTTCCTAACTACTGCTGGCTTGGCACGGGCAGGACAGGGCTGAGAGAATAAGGAGCTTTTTCCCTAATAACACTTTCCTGCTTCCACTCCAGCTCGCAGCAGCTCAGACCTTGGAAACCAGCTGATTAAAAGTACATCTCACTTCAGTGGCCACGTGTAGCCTGCACTGAGCTGTGCCCCTTTACATCCGCGGCAAAGCCGGCCCGTGAACTCTGCAGCAGCATGCATGTGAGCAGGATGTGGCCCTTGCTGCTTTATCCCAAGCATGAGAGGAGCTCTTCCCACTGCCTCAGCCATATTTTCATGAAGTGCTGTTTCAGCTGTGGCCAGGGCTCACCTGTGCTTTATAAATAGCCATTCTCTGCTGGGCTGGGGCTCTGAGTCAGCAAAATGTTTCAGCACACATTCAATCATAGCCCAGCCCGTTACAGAAGTTCAGCATCTGCTTATTTTTAAGCTGGCACTTAGACATTTTGTGGAGGGAGTAACTGAAGGGGTGTTGCAAGCAATGGCCAGACCAGGTACCAGTGACATGGCCCTTGCTGCCTACCTGGAGCTCCAGGTGAGCCCTTCCCAAGCTGCCTCCTGCTTAATGCTTTTAAAGTATGAAAAATAATCCAAAACTGTAAATATGGGAATAAACATTCCCACAAGTCATCTGCTGTTAATTTACAGTTGAACCAATTCATTTTAATCCAAAACCAGCAGAGCAGTTTTCAGTCTCTGAAGACCATCGAACGTTACACTTGATCTCATACGCAAAAGGATTGCAGGGCATGTCTTTCCCCCAACTGTTTAATTTCACCAAGAGCATTTAGTGTTTTGCCAAAATTCCATCTCTGAGGGTCACTGCAAATGTGTTCTCCTTCTGCTTTTCATATAAAACTGAAAAGTGAGCCCTGGTTGTGTAACTCGTTAACTATTCTTGCAATTTTAGCTTGGAGGCTTCTCTTCTTGAATGCACCCATATAGCTTCTCATGGGCTTCTCTCCCCCTACCAAAACGAGTGATGTGAGCAACCTGTGCAGCGCTGCCACAGCAGATCAGTACCTGAAACAATGTGAATTATTCTCCTTGGAAGACAGAGCAAACAAACCAGGCAGATTCTTTGATGATGTCTTGATTTGGAGGGGCTGCTCGTGGCCAGCCCTCAGCATCCCAGCTGTCGCCATGGACAGCTCTCAATACAAAACCTTCTTTCCAGATCGCCTCTCAGCAAGTTGCTTCCTTAGCTGTGGTATCTGGTACTGGGGGTGATTGCTGGCTCATTTCTCTGCCTGTCAGTACTGGGAACCAGTTGACTAACAGCAGAGCAGATAAAGGGAACGAGCTTACCCAAATCTCTCTTGTGCTGGAGGTTACTCAGTCGACAGACAGCGATTCCTCCCTTTCAGTGCTCATCCGAGCCAGTGTGACAGGCAGCGTGTCCTTTTGCCCGATTTCATCATCTTTTAGATGAGCATTTTCGCTCACAGGCTATAAGACACATCCCAGAGAGTGGTCAGGGGCCGTGCTGGAGCTGAGGGGCTTGGCAGAGCTGTGCAGGCAGAGGTGCTGCTGCATGCAGGGTGAAATCCAGAGGCATCTCCCTGCTGAGCTGGCAGGACAGGAGCTGTGTGGGCGCTGCTCATGCCCCACTCCTCAACAAGCACTTGCAAAGCATGGAGCAGCTACAGCCCTCTGGAAAAAACACCTCAGACACTGCTCTGCTCAGCATGGAGCAGTTGTCTGTGCAAGGCATGCTTCACGTTAAAATTCTGCCTGAAAAGGCAGATGGAAGTTGCCTGATTTATGTCTTAATTTACCTTTATTTTCTTTGCCTAATGTCGAGGAGAGACCTTGGTAGGAAGCAGCAATGTTATGCATCTGGCTCGGAGCACTGCTGGGTTCGGTGTCTTTTGCCGTGTTTAATCCCTTGCAGATGCTGAGGGTTAGTTAATTATCTCCTTAAAGGAGGAATTTCTATTTTAACAAGATGACTAGAAGGCTGATGGAAGTGTGCAAGAGTGCAGAAGCCCAAATATTTAGGCAGACCCATAAAACACTTCCTATAGCCAGCACGACAGCTGCAGCTAACGCTGAACACTCTCTGTTTGCTCTCTGGGTGATACATTTTGCTGAAGGGCTGAGTTGCTGGAGCAGCTTGAAGTGAGCATAACCTTGCACTTGCACAGTCACACTGCAGCACAGAGCTGTGCTGAAAGCCAGCACCCGCAGGGTTTTCCATCACAGTGTTGTTCCTGGTCAGTTGTTGTTGCCTTGGTGTCTGGTGAAGTCTTACCCTGTGTTCCTGCTGCCTTGGTGACTGCTGTAACGAAGGATGCTGCAGTGCCAGGCTCTAGAGCATGGAGTGCAGCAGGTAGTCTGGGACAACTGACAACTTTCTGGGTGCAGGAAACTCAACGTAGCTTGGGTGGCTGTAGGTCTCACCCTGGCTTTCCTTACTCTGGGATGTGCTTCTTGGCTGGGGAGGGATTCAGGCAGCCTTCCCTGGCACGAGGATGCTCACCACCCCCCAGAGAGGGGCCTGAGCACGTGAGAGCACAGCTCGTGCGCTCAGGATTTAAAAATCTCTATCCTGTTGTTGCTGGAAAGTATGAAATGAAGCCCAGTCTCTCTTGATCTCTCCCTCCCTTTTAGCCTTTTTAACTAATAATAGGCACGTGGGAGTGATTAACGGGGCCTCGTGTGACTGTGGCGTGGTGTTTGTGCAATCCTGGACGTGTGCTTCATCTTCCAAGTGCAGGGCGGACGTGTTTGGCACTTCATACACAGTGACTTTGTGGTGATAGCCCCCAGCTCCTCCCTGAGCCCTGGGAGGATTACACTGGGCTCACTGGGAGGGGATTGCTTCCTCTGTTCTGGTAATGCATGGGTTTATTTTTTCAATTAGTGTTCAAGGTATGGCAGCTTGATGCCTGTGCTGTACTGATACAGTCCTGGCCTCACATCTACTTCGTTAACAGTGATGCCTGATGGCTACTGGGGCAGAATCACAGACTCACAGAATCGTAGGGGTTGGAAGGGACCTCCAGAGCCCATGGGGTCCAACCCCCTGCCAAAGCAGGGTCCCTAGGACAGGTCACACAGGTCAGCATCCAGAAGGGGCTGGAATCTCTCCAGAGAAGGAGACTCCACACCCCTTGGGCAGCCTGTCCCAGGGCTCCCTCACCAACACCAGGAAGAAGTTCTTCCCCAGATTGGTATGGAACTCCCTGTGCTCCAACTTGGAGCCATTGCCCCTTGTCCTGGGCAGGTTTTGTCTTCAGCATTCTCCTTCAACCCCCATGTCCCTGCCATCCTGCCATCCACCAGCTAGCCTGGGTGAGCCATGTCCGATGCCAGAACTGAGGATAGAGGGGAAAATCAATTAAAACCTTAGAAAAACTTTACAGATCCCTAAGGAGATCTTGTTTTCTTTGCTAAAACATTTCATAGAAAGTTGGACCTAGGTTCCATGCTCACTCCAGCTGGCAACCAGTTCACAGAGTCATCCAAAGTATGTTTTAAAACTATGGTATGGACAACACTAACCATGTAAGACAGAGAGACTTAAAAAACAACACAGACATTGCAGAAAATGAATGTGTAGCATGCATACAGTGTGTGAAACTTAAGGGCAAGGAAGGATGCATGGGTGAGTATCACCCACACTTCTTGTCTCGAGTGGCAAAGAGAAGGGGCCGTTTCGCAATCGCGAGGCGCAGCCCTGCTGTGAGCAGGAGCTCGGGTGTGGGTGCCCAGTGCCTCCCATCTCTGGGCAGGTCACACAAAACTTAACAAATCTGAGCTTTACAGCAGGGCCACTTCCAGAGGTCATGGACCAGTCGCCTGCTGCTTGGCTGGGTCTGGCCCTGGTTACTTTCCACACGCCTTTTCCATCGATGCATCTTTCTGACCCAACTCACCCGGAACGCTTCTGTCTGTTGAGGCCCACGGCGGTTACCAGAGGTCCTGTGACATCTGGTGATGTTGCTGGATCTCCCAGGGCTTTGTTTGCATAACTTTCTATGTGCTCTTTTATTCCAAGTGCTTGTTTTGATCTTTGCTTGAGTAATACTTTGGAGTGTTGATCTATGACATGGTTTCCTCCTAAGAGGTACGAGATAATGATAATTAAAAAAATTTTGGTTTTAGGGTTTTCTTTTTCCCTAAAACCCACACTATTTGGGGGGAAAAATAAACCCACTAGGTTTGTGCTGTATAGGGGAGGAAGGTTGGTTCTAGGTCTACAAAAGCTCAGCATGGATGCAAGCTTGAGCATGGGTAACAGAGGTTCTGCTGAAGTAGGTCGCTCCTGCAAGTGGAGCAGGAAGGTTGTGGTGTACAATGGTGTTTAAGGGCAAATAGACACCTAACTGAAAGGATTTGATTTATCTTTGTGCCTTCTGGCTGGAAGTCTGGAAGCTTTTTGGCATTTCCCAAATTCCTCTGTTAACCTACAGGGAGAGCATCATGGAGCGATGGGGAGCCAGGGAACATCCACCAAATGTGAAAAGCCATGGCCAAAACTGGATGCACAGGCTGAAGCAAAACCCAAGATGGTTATGAATTTCATTCTAATTTCTCTTCTTCTGGGACACAAGTAAACAGCTGATGGTTCCTAGGCCATAAGAAGGCAGGTAAGCACTAGCAAAGGTTAAAGCCTGGAGAACCTCAACACACCCATCTGACCTCAAGTACCATGGCCCATCACATCTGTCTTCTTACCCATCTCTGAGCTTTCTGAGTTGGAGACAACCACGTTCCTTTACAGTTTGCCCCAAAGCACATCTGCTCGCTGCACCCCCAGCGCTGCCCTGGGGGTTCTTTCTCTGGGGCTTGACATGCTAAGAAATAAAAGGAAATCAGGGAGGTCCCATGATATGGGAAGAAGAAGTTGCACAGCTTCACAGAGGGCCACAGGTTGAGTCTCCAGCTACACTGGTTTGTGAGGACAAATGGGATCTCCCCACCAAACAGCTCCTCTTCCTGTCTGTTGGACCACAAAACCATGCTCAAGTAACACAGAGCAACACCTGGTGTTGGTTTTGGGGTTGTCAGAAGAGGAAAGTAACAGTTTTAGCAGAAAGGCAACGTATCACACCTATTAAATTAAAATCTTTGTACAAAATAAGCCTTAAAATGTGTGCTGGTGTTGCACTTGTGTTTGGAGACAGCAATGAGTGGCAGAGAGGTGCACACTGATAACAAAAAGCAGAAGCAGGTATAGTTCAGGGGCAGGAAGATGTGGTGCCGGAAAGACCTGGTCATTCTCCTTGCTCTGAGGGACTTTTTGACTCTTGGGACTTAAGCAATCAGATATCCTGGAAATTAAATTAATTTCCAAATACAGGCAGGGTCACTGAGTAAGCCTAAGACAAGGAGTTCAGCTTGTTTCCTTTTCCTTTGTATTTCAGCTCATTTTCATTGTGTGCAGAGTATATCTGAGATAAACTGTGCAGTAAACACACATTAGTAGCAGATTCTGCAGGGAAACATATTTTTGTCCTTTTTATTTTCCCCCTCCTTAAACTGGGGCTTTAAATGGATCCTTCTATAATCCTCAAGGTCATTGTGAAATATTTTGAATAGTTGGTTAAATGCCAGACTATTTTCCTTGCCTGGATTTCTCTCCTTGGAGAATTCTTGCAGACAGTGAAATGTGGCATCTCCACCATTTGTGTCAAAGCAGAACCCGCCATGACAAGCAGTTTCATAACTGGGGCGCTTGGCTGAAGTTGTGTATTGTATTGAGCAAGATAGAGAGCCTCATGGTGTATTAAATCAGGTCTTTGTGGCATCTTGTGCTGCAATTATTATAGCTTTTATTTATTAGGGGGGGAAAAAAGAGATCTCATTTGTGCATTTTGGATTCAGTTTGGGCTGAGACCTTCTGTAGGCCTTGGAAATATGTGGGCACAGTGGGAAGGCTTGGTTGCCACTCCTGCCACCAGCGTTTGAGCACTCTCTCCAGGAACATCCAGGGGCTGGGGAAGGCAAAATGGCCACATGGAAAGGACAGTGACTTCTTCCTTTCTTCCCATCCCAAGCACGGTGTACTGGTTTGCTGTGAAAGCCTGTTCAAGGCTGCGAGATTGCTCTTCGGTAGTTTGGGTTAGGCCTTGCTCTGCAGAGGAGTACATGGGCAAGCCTGGATCGTGCTGTACAGCTTGGGTTTCTGTTTTCTCTGGTTTATACTGGGAAAAAACTAAGCCAGACCTTTCTGCCATGCGCTTGGCACCACTGCTTCCCTCATGGAAGGACCTGAGGGGGCGTAAGCAAGGCTGACAGATACACGGCAGTGAAGGAGCTTGTACTGGGCCATCGACCAATGGGGTTGGGATAGCTCCTGTGGGGTTTCCCTGCCTGTGAACTCTTACTTGCTCGGTGGAAGAAGCAAGCAGAACTTTCTGAGTTTGGATTATGAACAGATTAGGTGTTTGTCTTCCTTCTGTGAGGTCAAGCTTTCATTCTTAGCCAGGAAGCAGATGAACCTGCACTTGGCCGAGTGAAAGGTGGGAATTTTGAGTTCCTTCAAAGCCCTGACTTCGATTTCTGAGCTTGATTGACACTGATATTCAAAGTGTCTGCCAAAAATGGGGTGTTCATCCCTGTCATGAACTTGCAGGCTGGACTGCTGTTCCTTTACCCAAGGTCACTCATAAGGGTCGGGCTGGGGTTTAGCAGGTAACGTGCCCCGTGCTAATTGGTCACCCTGGTGTAGGGGTAACGTGTGCCCGCATGGCACCTCCTGCCACCCTGGGAAGGGCAGGTACAGGTGTCCTTGCAACAGGACACAGGGCGGGTCTGGCACCTTCAGAGGACACACATCACCAGAGCAGCCTCCTGCAACAGGAATGAAAAGGCTGCATGGAGATGTCTGTCCATAATTTAATTAGCACCAGCGATGATCTTGAAGGATTTCATGAAAAAAGATTATGAAAGGCGTTTTGCTTTGTAGAGGAAACAAAGACCTTTTATTTTGCAACTAATTAATCCTTTCCCCCTGCCCTTTGGTGCTTTTTTCCCCCCTCCCTTTAAGGGAAGGCGAGAGCAGAAGCTGTGATTAATTTAATCTCTCATTTCCTCACCCTTAATGAAAATTCAGGCAGACCCTAATTCAAGTAAGCACATCCCATGGAACGAGGGAAGAAGAGTCCCTCAAGCACAGCAGGGCAACCCAGAGGTTTGTGTGTGACTCTCTCGGCGCAGCACAGGGCTGCTCTGCTGCCGCACAACAAACCTCTGGTGTGTTCCCTTTGGAAGGCAATGGGAAGGGTTGATTGCCCTTTGCTTTTCAGATGCTCCTGCAGTAGTTAGAAGATGATGTATAAATCTGGAAATTAAGATTCTTTGGAGGGGGAAATGGTACAGCTGTAACCTTTATAACCTCACTGGTTTAGGTTTAGCTGTTCCACATGCCCTGACCTGATGAGTTTATAAGTGACCCTGTTTGTTTGGAGGCAGCATAATTTGGCTCCCTAGATATTATCTGAGAGCAAGGATCAACATTTCTCAGCACTTATTTCTGCAACTAGTAAATAACGCAGAGGAGACACGATGAGGTTCACAGGGCTTATCAGATGGTTGCACAGAGCCATCACCCAAACGGGCTGGAGCGAAGCCTCCTTGGGGCTCTCCACAAGTTTGGGGTGCTGGTGTGGCTACAAACTGGCACAGCTTTAGCAAGGAGATGGAAGTTGTTGTCTGCAAACATGGCTGCCATTGGCAGTAATGCCGAGATGGCGCTCGAGAAGCATATCGCCAGGGATGTTATTTCTTTGTGATCTCTCTTTTGGCCTACTCAATATTTGTTTTACACAGCTGCCTCCAACATCTGCTTTTCATCTCTGCTCTTTATCCACGTAGGTATTCAAAAATGCCTTTCTTCTTTCAGCTGCTTTCTGTGTCTCCTGTCTTGTTGATGAGATGTG
Organism: Zapornia atra; assembly: GCA_013400835.1. Taxonomy (NCBI): domain Eukaryota; kingdom Metazoa; phylum Chordata; class Aves; order Gruiformes; family Rallidae; genus Zapornia; species Zapornia atra. The sequence continues at coordinate 20,231 of VZTU01031900.1, forward strand.
TGGCTAATTGAGCTCAAAAATAATTTTTAAATAAGCTGTTGTGTATTTTACACCCAAAGAAAGGCAGGAGTAGGGTCAGCTGCCTTCCACATAAAGGAGGATGGGGAGCAATAGCAAGGTGAGCTTGTTATTTCTCAGGAATCTGAAACAGGATGAGCCCATTCTATAGGTTCGAGATCTTTTCCCACCTTTCTACAGGTCAGCTTTCAAGCTGCTATTCCAGCTGCCAACCTTTCCCTTCTTCACTGGTGACAATTAGGGCCCAAGCTGTGGCTCAGCCTTTCAACCCAGGCTCCAGCTCCAGAGCATTGGGCTTCCTGGGTGAGCAGCTGCTTCTGCTCACGCATCCAGCGATGACGTCAGAAATAGCCCACTTGTTGCCTTTGGTCATCCGTTGCCATGGAAACATTGCCGAGCTTCACCACTGCCCTGCGACCAGCTCTGCTCTGCCCAGCTGTGATGCCGAGGTTGGCACGTTGCCGTGTTGAAGCAGCTATTCCATACCAGTGTCAGCCATGTCCCTTTCCCTCCACCTCCCCAGTAAATGTGGGGTTGCTGCTTTGGGATAAAGGGGTCCCAGCTCTGAGACATTTCTCAAAATGCAGCTTTTGACTTCTGCAAGCAGCAGGTTTTGCCTGGATGGAAGGTCCACAGCTCCCCAGGCTGCACAGGCAAGGGACACTGATGCCTCCTCCCTCCAATGCTCCCTACAGCCCTTTCAGAGAAAAGGCCCTTTTCTCAGCAACTCCCTCTCCTTTTGATGTTTTTCCCATTCTTTGTTGTTTATCTCCCTGGACAAAGTTTGTCCTTTGAGTAATATCCCTCCACACTCTGGTATCGCTGTATTTCTGTGGCTGAGCATCTCTCCCATCTTCAGTCAGCCATGGAACGGACAAATCTGCATCGTCTCATGTAGGTCATCGGCAGGGAGGGTAGCTGCTAAGTCCCAGGACTGACTTTTATTAGGCAGAAAGCTCTCCCATGCTCAGATGGGACAATTGGGAGCAAAACTGACCCTGCCAGCATGAAGAGCAAAGGGGCTTTGCATCCCCTCCTCCTCCTCCTGCTTCTCACCTTCCTCTGAGCTACCTGGGCAAACAGCCCATCCTACAGAAAGGAGATATGAAAAAAGCTGCCAGGTCATGTCTAAAAGGACATAGGGGGTTTCAGGGAGAGAAACACGGAGCAGAATTGGGGTCTGCAAGCCCTGGGGGTCCCCAGATGAGCCCTGCAGCAGAACAGCACCAAGGTCGGTGTCCGCCTGAATTCACATCCACTGGATTTCTTTAGCAGGCAAAGGGAAATCTGATGTGTTTATGCATATGCTTAGACCTGAAGATGTAAACTATGGTAAAGTATCTGCTTATAGTGTGACCTCTTAACCTGAGGGTTTTTTTTCTGTACTGGGGTACATTCCAGCAAACCACTGTGCTGCTGTGTTTACAGGGAGAATGCCTGCTTTCTGTGTTCTCAGGGCCATGACACGTCTCAGGAAAAGTCCTCTTTGGGAAAAGCTGGTCGGTTAGCAGTGAATAAATATTTCTACTCCACTATTAAAAAAGAAAATAATTTTTAAAAAAGAAAAGGGAAGGAAAAACACAAAGAAGAAAAAAGGAAGACGTGAACTAAACTCGAGTTTAAGTAATCGTTTGCTGCCTCCTCCGGTTCTGCAACTGCTCTGAGTTCTCCAACATCGAGGTGCTTGGTTATGCTACCCAAAGTGAGCCCCAGGGCTCGGAGCAGGGTGCCCCGGGCACTCAGTCCTAAGCACCAGGCAGGATTTTGCCCACTCTGGGAAACTGGCCTGCGCAGGCTGGCAGCAGGACAGACAAACTGCCCTATCCAGAAGGATGCTGGCTCCCCACTGTGGCAACAAGAGCGAGTTTAGCTGGGGAACGTGTCAGCGAAGGCAGCCGGCCACGATGGAGCGACACAGAAAGGTGATGGATGGTGCCAGCACCCCCAGCCCCCCCGAGAGCTGCATCCCCCCTGCAGCAGCTGCTGCTACAGGAGCTGCTTCAGCAAAGGCTGGGGGTGAGTTCCAGTCCCTGGGTGTGACAGTCAGGGTCCCACACTTCCCGATGGTCACCCTGCTCTGTAAACAGACTGCTGTGTGCCTGGGAACACATCAGAGCCACGCTGATCTGGCCGGCTGGCTCTGCAGCAAAGCTCTGCAGCGTGCTCAGAGAAAAGCCAAAACCAATATGTTTGTGAAATCCAAACATCACAAATACACTTTATTTACACTGCTGGCACCGAAAGGAGAAACAGATGCTTCTGTTTTGGGTGCCTATCTAACCTAATTTCAGGAAAACACGGAGATCAGAAGGAGAAAAGGGGAAGGAATGGAAATGTGTGGCCTGTCGTGTCTCTGGGTTTCCATACTATAAAACATTGGTGTGGTGCTGCAGCCAACAGTGATGGGCTCAACTTTACCAAACACTGGGCCACATCCCTCCATGGATGGATGCCAGGGGTTAAATCATGGGTAAACACTAATCCTGTGACACAGCTACATGGGCATGGCTGCTACATCCCCTTTGCACCCCAGAATAATCCCAGCCCAGGTACTACACACCAGGTATGTGGTCAGCTGGCAAAGGGCTAACGCTGTGGTTGAGTGCCGTACAGTGAAGGAACATGTGGTGGAGCTGAGTGTCGACTGGGGCAGCCCAGACACAGCTCACAGGACTTGTATCACGAAAAACGTTCCCTTAAAAGCTCTCCCCAGAGTGATGATGGGCTTAGAGACCCTGTGTCTCACAGGCACTGCGTCCCTGCGGAGTGGCACCAGCACCCTCCCACATCTGGCTGGCCTTGGCTCAGATGCTCTCATGTCCACGCCTGTCTCTCCTTTGTGGTGAGCTGCAGGGAAGATACAAAACATTCACTGGGGTCTCCAACACTATTATTTCATGTATGTTGTCAATACTTACTGGGTTTATACACCTTCTTCCACCACGTGAGAGCTGACAGGAGTGGGCACAAGGTATCCTCATCTTTGGGAATTATCCCAAGGCTTGGACTTAAGTCTTAATTACATCTCATTCCTCTCAGCCAGATCAGTGGACAAGGCAAACACAGAACACATTCTACAGCTGTCCCACTTGCTGTCCGGGATGGAAACATGTTTCCATTGCCACGTGGACAGGGATAGGAGCCTGGGTCATGATGAGCCGCTGTGTCCTTGGGTGGCCAAACCCCTTTCCCCATCATATCTATACACCCTAATTATAGCATAAGATACATGTGTCTGGGACCACTGGGTCACACAGCTGGAATCAAGCACTTCTTCTTTCAAACATCAAGCTGCGGGGTGACTTCCAAGTCACGGTGTCATCCGATCCGCTGGTAAAGCTGCTGCTAAATTGGAAACCATATGTCCTGGGGGAGGTGTGCACGGGCTGTTCCCTGCCTGCGCCGCTGCATGGACTCGCTCGCAGCAGCACCCCTCCTGAATATGGGGTGCAGGTCTGCGGGGTGCAGCTCTGCAGGGTGCAGGTAGGAGCCCCCCATTCGGATCCCTGCCTGCACAGGCATGCTGTTTGCACCTGGAGTGTTCGCTTTTCTGAGCACGGCGTCACACTGTTACACCAAACAATGTCACCTCCAGCAGGGCCCAATCCTGAGCAAGAGGGTTGCAGAGCAGTGCAGACTGCCCAGAGAGGGGGTGGGTGCCCCATCCCTGGGGGTGTTCAAGGCCAGGTTGGATGGGGCCCTGGGCAACCTTGTGTAGCTCCAGGCCTGGAGGTTGATGGCCCTGCTTGTGGCATGGGGTTGGAGCTCTGTAATCCTTAGGGTTCCTTCCAACCCAGACCATTCTATGATTCTATGACTCCTGGGTACCAGCAGCCACCTGGTTGTCCAACATCGACTTCCCACAGAGTGGTTAGGAGAGGATTCTCCCAAACCTGGCACACAAACCTGCTACACACCCCTTACCCCTGTCCCACGGGTGATCATGCATTTGGAGTTATGAGCCAGTACGTGCATGCCTGTGCCTCGAGATGAGCTACCTGCTGCTGCTCCGGAATGGTCTCCTTGGCTGAGCGAAGGTGGACAGGATGCTCCTGCCTTCCCTGGGGCATGTAACGTTCATTAATCAAGGGAAATCACACCTCTGGGCTTTGTTTTCTCCTGCAAGCACCTGTCACCAATCATTTCCTGCAGCACAGAGATCCTGATGCTCTCCGGTGCGTTTTCAGCTGTGGTGATGGCATTGGCAGAAGGCTATGCTCAGGAAGGTCGTTAACCCCAGCCCCAGCAGTTGCCTTTGTGGGAGCACAGAGGGACTATTTTCCTTTGGAAAAGTTCTTTTGAGAAAATTAGTCTGACAAGAGAGAATTTTTGGCATCTAGAAAGTTTGGTTTTGAAGTGGCAACTTTTGTTCTCAGTTTCCGGAAGGGAAAAAAAAAAAAGCCCTATTTTTAAATTGTGCAAGGCCTTATTTAGCTGAAAATGCAGCTTTTCACTGAAAACTCCAGAGACGTGGTCAGCCACAGCAGCACACAGACATCTCTAAGTTCCTGCATCACAAAACAGTCAGTGCATTTCTCAGCTGACTGAAGCTTTTCAGTTGTCAGGGCTTTTGCATCAATGCTCACGTAATAACATAACCTGATTTTCCTATCTATTGATTTCCTAATCATTTGAGCACCCTGGGAAGCTGGGTGCTGGGGAGTATGCCTGTACAGCCTTGCTGAGAGCAGTGCTGCTGCCATGCCCTCCTCCAGCTGCTGGTGGCCAGTGTGTCTTCCTTGAGCATCCCTCTCCCAGCCCCGCACAGCAAACCCATCACAGGCTCTGCTCCCTCCTTAGTATCACATGCTGTAAACAGAATCACACAGAATCACAGAATCACAGGGGGTGGAAGGGACCTCGAGAGATCATCGGGTCCAACCCCCCTGCCAAAGCAGCTCCCCAGCTCATATTGCACAGACAGGCATCCAGACGAGACTTGAATCTCTCCAGAGAAGGAGACTCCACCACCTCCCTGGGCAGCCTGTCCCAGGGCTCCCTCACCCTCACTGCGGAAAAGTTCTTCTGCAGGTTGGTGTGGAACTCCCTGTGCTCCAGTTTACAGCCATTGCCCCTTGTCCTGTCCCCACAGACCACTGAAAACAGGCTGGCCAATTCCCCCTGCATCCCATGCTTAAGATAATTATAAACACCAATTAGGTCCCACTTAGTCTTCTTTCTCTAGACTGAACAGTCATAGCTTATTCAGCCTCTCCTCATAGGGGAGATGCTCCAGG
>VZTU01031900.1:38435-58370 GCA_013400835.1 Zapornia atra
TGGTGGCCCTGCCTGTGGCAGGGGGGTTGGAGCTCTGTGATCCTTGGGGTCCCTTCCAACCCAGGCCATTCTATGATTCTATGACTGAGAGTAAGGAGGCTCTTCAAAGAGACCTGAACAAGTTGGACCAGTGGGCTGAGACCAACAGGATGAGGATGAGGTTCAACAACACCAAGTGCAGAGTCCTGCACATGGGACATCATAACAACCCCGTGCAGTGACACAGGCCGGGGGAGACTGGCTGGAGAGCTGCCAGGTGGAGAAGGACCTGGGGGTGTTGGTTGCCTGCCAACTGAACATGATGAGAAATGATGTAGGGAATAATTAGGACTGTTCCCTTGGAAAGGAAAGCCCTGAGCTCATGAAACCTGACTGGGGGATGAGAACTTGCTCAGATGCTGTTAAAGTTACCTCTGACCCACCCCAATCGGAGCCCCCTGACTTTCAGTGCACATCACCAGGCCAGGAACATCTTCCAGTCCTCGCTCCTTTGGTTTGGGAGCTACTCCTGGACACTTAGGATGTTTGAAGAAGCCAGAAGATGGCATGAAACATGTTAGGACCATTCCCTCAGCAAGGAAAGCCCTGAGTCTCACAGGGTATAGAAGAATTTTAGTCGCCACCTGGCCTCCAGCCAGGGATGAAGTACCACAGGTGTAGGTGGTATTGCCCATCCCCACTCCCAGGTCCTTCTGGGGGGCAGCTGTGTGTGGGCACAGCTTAATGAGCACCAGGTGCCAAAAATGGGTAGGGTCTGATGGTGTCTTCTGATTGGTACAGGGCTGCTGTTCCCTTGGGAAAGCAGGGTCTGAGGGGCTGCTTGTGGGTTCCATGGGGAGGTTTCAGGCCAGGAACCCCCTTTCAGTGCTGACACCCCATTTTTGGGAGATGTTGCTGGGTGGGTGGGGGGGGTGAGTGAGGAAACTTCCCCTTGGGCAGGGCTAATCAATCCTTACACCCACCCACCCACCTCACCTGAGTGACCCTTAGGGATGGGGGGGTATATAAGGGAATGTGGTGGTTTATAGGATACAGATAGTGTCCTGGGGGCTAAGGAAGGGGTCTTGCAGCAGAGAGATGGTGTTTTGTAGGGGGAAAAAATGGGCTTTTATTGACTAATCAAGTGGTTTATAGATAGAGAAATGGGGGTTTACAGAAGAAAATGGTGGGATTATAAGATAAAATGGTGTTTTCTAAAATAGAATGGTGGTTTCATAGCATAAAAATGGAGTTTGTATAGAACAAATTGGTGGTTTATAGAATAAAATGGGGTATGTAGCAGAAAATTGTGGATTTCAAAATCAAAGGGTGATTTTGTAGTACAAAAAAGGAGATTTAATCGAATAAAATGGTGGTTTTATAGGATCAAATGTTTACAGCCTGAAAAAGCTGAAGGATGACATGAGGAACCTTGAGAAAAGAAGGATGAGGAGTAACCCAAAGGATACCAGTGTTGACATACTCACCAACATGAGCTGTCTGGGTGATGGATGGATTGGAGAGGATTTGAAGGAAGATATGCAGAAGAAGGGACAAAAAAATCAGGGAATTGCAGGTCCTCAGTGGTACCAGGAGGTGAGTTGTGCATCTGGACATCCCTACCATGACTCTCCATGCCTGCCTCCTTCGTGTGAATGGCTAGAGGGATACCTGTGGAGCTATCAGGCCAGGAATGTCTTTCAGTCCTGGCTCCTTGGGTTTGGGAGCTGCTGCTGGACATCTGGCATGTTTGAATGAGAAGGCTGGTGGAGCCTATTAAAGTACATAGGGAAGTATTAGGAATGTTAGGACAGTTCCCTGGACAAGGAAAGCCCTGAGCTCCAGGGTGAGAGGGGCTGCTTGTGGGCTACATGGGGAGGTTTCAGGCCAGCTATGTCTTTCAGTCCTGGCTCCTTTGGTTTGGGAGCTACTGCTGGTTATTTAGCATGTTTGAATGCAAATGCTGGGGCCCTGGGCAACCCTGTGTAGCTCCAGGCCTGGGGGTTGGTGGCCCTGCCTGTGGCAGGGGGGTTGGAGCTCTGTGATCCTCAGGGTCCCTTCCAACCCAGACCTGTCTGGGATTCTATGGGGTGTATGGAGGAAGGTGTGGGGTTCAAGAGCAGCCAGACATGACACATTGGAACAGTTGCACTCAGCCCAAAGGGTGCTGCAGCTGAACTCTATGCACTTTCGTTTTGCTTCTCCCCACCAACCAGGCTGGAGGCAGGACAGGGAGCTGCAGCAGCCAGCCTGATTCGTGGGGGGAAGCAAAGGAAAAGTGAATATAGTTCAGTACTGTTTGAGCCTGTATGTATTTCCATCTGCAGCACTTCCCCACTCTCAGCATGGTTTCCTACAGGTATAAAATGATTTGCTTAAAGGAGGTGGGGAGAGCCCCCTGACAGCCCCGTGTTTGCTGCCCTTATGAAGCACCTTCTCTCCCCCAGCTGGTGGGTGGGGAGGAGAAGGTGCCTGAGTGGCCAGCACCAAATTGCTCCTCTGACTCAGAGATTGCATTTCTCCTGGAAAAGCACACCACCCTGTGACAGACACAGGGCTGGCATAGCTGAACGTGGAGTAGGTGTTGCCTGAAAGTCAGAGTGGAGCAACACAGCTGTGTGGACAGCGAGTGCCCTGTCCTGCCTGGNTCTTCTGATTGGTACAGGGCTGCTGTTCCCTTGGGAAAGCAGGGTCTGAGGGGCTGCTTGTGGGTTCCATGGGGAGGTTTCAGGCCAGGAACCCCCTTTCAGTGCTGACACCCCATTTTTGGGAGATGTTGCTGGGTGGGTGGGGGGGGTGAGTGAGGAAACTTCCCCTTGGGCAGGGCTAATCAATCCTTACACCCACCCACCCACCTCACCTGAGTGACCCTTAGGGATGGGGGGGTATATAAGGGAATGTGGTGGTTTATAGGATACAGATAGTGTCCTGGGGGCTAAGGAAGGGGTCTTGCAGCAGAGAGATGGTGTTTTGTAGGGGGAAAAAATGGGCTTTTATTGACTAATCAAGTGGTTTATAGATAGAGAAATGGGGGTTTACAGAAGAAAATGGTGGGATTATAAGATAAAATGGTGTTTTCTAAAATAGAATGGTGGTTTCATAGCATAAAAATGGAGTTTGTATAGAACAAATTGGTGGTTTATAGAATAAAATGGGGTATGTAGCAGAAAATTGTGGATTTCAAAATCAAAGGGTGATTTTGTAGTACAAAAAAGGAGATTTAATCGAATAAAATGGTGGTTTTATAGGATCAAATGTTTACAGCCTGAAAAAGCTGAAGGATGACATGAGGAACCTTGAGAAAAGAAGGATGAGGAGTAACCCAAAGGATACCAGTGTTGACATACTCACCAACATGAGCTGTCTGGGTGATGGATGGATTGGAGAGGATTTGAAGGAAGATATGCAGAAGAAGGGACAAAAAAATCAGGGAATTGCAGGTCCTCAGTGGTACCAGGAGGTGAGTTGTGCATCTGGACATCCCTACCATGACTCTCCATGCCTGCCTCCTTCGTGTGAATGGCTAGAGGGATACCTGTGGAGCTATCAGGCCAGGAATGTCTTTCAGTCCTGGCTCCTTGGGTTTGGGAGCTGCTGCTGGACATCTGGCATGTTTGAATGAGAAGGCTGGTGGAGCCTATTAAAGTACATAGGGAAGTATTAGGAATGTTAGGACAGTTCCCTGGACAAGGAAAGCCCTGAGCTCCAGGGTGAGAGGGGCTGCTTGTGGGCTACATGGGGAGGTTTCAGGCCAGCTATGTCTTTCAGTCCTGGCTCCTTTGGTTTGGGAGCTACTGCTGGTTATTTAGCATGTTTGAATGCAAATGCTGGGGCCCTGGGCAACCCTGTGTAGCTCCAGGCCTGGGGGTTGGTGGCCCTGCCTGTGGCAGGGGGGTTGGAGCTCTGTGATCCTCAGGGTCCCTTCCAACCCAGACCTGTCTGGGATTCTATGGGGTGTATGGAGGAAGGTGTGGGGTTCAAGAGCAGCCAGACATGACACATTGGAACAGTTGCACTCAGCCCAAAGGGTGCTGCAGCTGAACTCTATGCACTTTCGTTTTGCTTCTCCCCACCAACCAGGCTGGAGGCAGGACAGGGAGCTGCAGCAGCCAGCCTGATTCGTGGGGGGAAGCAAAGGAAAAGTGAATATAGTTCAGTACTGTTTGAGCCTGTATGTATTTCCATCTGCAGCACTTCCCCACTCTCAGCATGGTTTCCTACAGGTATAAAATGATTTGCTTAAAGGAGGTGGGGAGAGCCCCCTGACAGCCCCGTGTTTGCTGCCCTTATGAAGCACCTTCTCTCCCCCAGCTGGTGGGTGGGGAGGAGAAGGTGCCTGAGTGGCCAGCACCAAATTGCTCCTCTGACTCAGAGATTGCATTTCTCCTGGAAAAGCACACCACCCTGTGACAGACACAGGGCTGGCATAGCTGAACGTGGAGTAGGTGTTGCCTGAAAGTCAGAGTGGAGCAACACAGCTGTGTGGACAGCGAGTGCCCTGTCCTGCCTGGTAAGGACTGTGCCACGTCCTCCTTCCCACAGCTGGACTCAACAAACAGTAATGCCCCAGTTACTTTTCCTGGTGGAGATTGAAAGGACTTGTCTATACAGCTGTGGCTTTTCTGCAGTCTGTAGGTGCTGTCTCTGTATCTACCACTGCCAGCTTCCTGCCTGATGGAATCCTCTTTCATGTTCAGCTGGTGTTTCTCTGTCACAGAGCTGTTTTGGTGACCTCTTCTGACGTTTACAGATTGCTCTGTTTACTACGTTTTCAGGTCAGTACCATGGGTGGTAACACTTGAGCTTGAGGGTGGTTCCCTTATCTCCCTCCATTCATGGTTTGAAGGTGGCATTTCTTATCTTTGTTCATGTTTGGTTTTTTTGCTTCTGACATCTCCCCATCTTGAGGTGGTCCTCAAACCACAGGGCTACACCCCCACTGCATTGAATTTTCAGTAGAGCTCTTGAGGAGATTGAATGTGCTCCAGGATATCCCAGGGAGTCAGTTTCCCTTCTCAATACTTGGGGTGCTTACACTAGTTTCTATGGTTGCACAAAATATGGCTTCTGAGGTGCAACCCAGCCAGTGATCCTGGGGAGCTGTCATCCCTCTGGGGAGCTGTCATGCCTCTGATCATGCTAAGTTTTATCCCAAAAGCCAGTCAGACTTTGAAGTCTCTCCCACAGCAGGGGGAGAGACAGACCTTTATTTTCTCCTCCAAAGCTGCTTCTAAAGCAGGAAATGTCTGCACCTCCTTCAGGTTTGATCTCAGTGCTCTTCACAGCACATATGTGTTGAGCTAGTGATCTCAGCTGCTGCTGCCCCTATTTGCATCGTGCTTATTCCATCCTGTTGTAACTAGCTCTGGGCTCTGAACTTTGTCTCTAATACTGCCTGACCTTATTTTTTTAGAAGATTGTTCAGACATCTACGATGCCTGTCATGTCACATGTGGAGCCCTCAGCCTAGACCCCATCTCCAGGTGGGACCCATGACAGAGCCTGCACAAGCTGGAGCTCTTCCTGGTTAATTCCTGACACCCAAGGGAAGGAGAACATGTTTGCATGATGTACAGAAAACGTGTTCAGGCATTAGTGATAGGAATAGGCTTTGCTGCATGAGGAGGTGGTGAGCAAAGGGCAGCTTTGATGCAAGATCTGTGAGCCTCTGGAAGTGCTGAACAGCTTGTGAGCGATTAGCAGGCATCATCCTCCCATCTCTGTCTTGCGTTACCAGCCAGGCAAAAGATATGCTCCTTAGAGCAGTATGGGGGTCTTTCTTTTGGCACTTTCTTGAGTTGATTTGTTTTCCTCAATGTAAAGATACAACACACAAAGCAGTTCCACGATGGACAGTTCCCTAAGTGGATGTAACTTGGCCCACTGTGCAGCTATTAATTTCCCTTCGATAAGTTGGTATCAAAGTACCTGGCTCTGAGACTTGGCACTTCTCTCCTGCATCCCTCAAAGCTTGCTCAACAGTGCCTGTGCCAGGAGGCTGATGCCAGCAGGGGATTTTGGGGGATTAAGTTGTGTGGTGAAGATAAATACTTATTGCAGGGGAAGAGGTCAGAAAAGCATCTCAAAGATAAGGCTGTTTGGGAAAGCTTTCTCCTCCCAGAGCTCTCCGTGTCCTCCCTGTCAGTACCACACCGTGCCCTATGAAGTCCTGGGCCTGTAGCCAGCAGCCCTGGCAAGGCTCAGAGGGGAACCCCAGCCTGTCCTGCCCTTGCTTTCCAGCACTGAGGGAGAGGTGTGCAGGGAGCTGGGGGAGAGCAGTGCCCTGTTTTCCCTCAGCTCACTGGGTGGTCTGGCTGTGACGCTGCCAGTGAGCTGGGACCTTCAGCACTGTAATTTGCAGGCAGCCCCCTTCAGAGTGGCAAAGGTCTCCCATAGGAAAGGGAAGCTGTGCTCAGGGATGGCTGAGGACAAACTCATCTCTCTGTAGAGACCAGGCTGCATTTATAGAATGCTTTGCCCTTGTTATTCCCCTTTCCCTGCTGAGGCTTTTACTCAGCCAGAAGTACTGAAGTTGGAGGGGATTATCAGCACCTGCCTGTGACCTCTATGGTAAATGGTACCTATTTTCCATTGCAGGCTTACATGGGATGCTGGTCACCCTAGCACAGCCATTATAATGTAAATATAGGGCTTCTTTAGATAGAGCCTAAAGGGCTATAAAGGGTCATTTCAGATAGGGCTGCAGCATGTATTAGACTCAGGACAGTCTTGGGTATTGATGTGAATTCATGTGCTGTGGGGAGCAATGAGAGACATGTGCCTGTATTTAAAAATCATCAGCACTTCTTGAGTCTCAGAGCACTCTCCCTCCTTGACTCACCCTTAGCTCTTTGACTTCAGTTGATTTGTTGTCTCTTTCCATGGTTTCACAGGAAGCATCGTAGCTGTATATAGTACCTGTACCCTAGCAGCTCTCTTGTGAGTTAAATATCATTGGTGGTGACATCTAAGCTGCACTCTGCAAAAATGGCACCTTAAGTCTCTTGGCTTGCTTCCAAGGTAGAACTTCCCCTTTCTTGAAAGGGAAAGGATGATTTAGTGGGGGAGAAAAAGGGCACAGCTTAGGAGCATTAGAATGCAACCAGGAGCTCTTCTAAGCGTGGGAGGTATGGGAGCATTGCTGAAAGTAACACTGATTGTTGTGTTTTAATAGCCCCTAAAATTGGATGATTTAGTGATACTGCTGCTTAACAAATGCTAGTGCTATTCAAGAATAGCTTTTGTCTGCATTCTTCAAGGAGGTTGCTTCATATCTATGTAAACCAATTCTGTTGCTTTACTAATTTTTTTGTGAAACAGCAATATTGTGGGGAGTGATCCAAGATGTGTGTGCAAATCCTTAGGTCATCCTAGGACATACATTACTTCCCCCAGTTAAATTTTCATAGAATTAAAGAAGAAAAATGTTGTCTCTAAAGTTTTGACTCTTTTGCTTAACTCCAAAAGGCCACCTACCTAAACATACATAAACCCTGTACTCAGCATTGGTGAGGCTGCACCTCGAGTGCTGGGTCCAGCTCTGGGCTCCTCACCATAAGAAGGACATTGAGGTCCTGGAGCGAGTCCAGAGAAGGGCAACCAGGCTGGGGAAGGGGCTGGAGGGCAAATCCTCTGAGGAGCAGCTGAGGGAGCTGGGGGTGTTCAGCCTGGAGAAGAGGAGGCTGAGGGGAGACCTTCTCCCCACCTCCATTGACCTGCCAGGAGGGTGCAGAGAGGTGGGCGATGGTCTCTTCAGCCAGGGGACAGGAGATGGGACAAGGGGCAATGGGCTCAAGCTGCCCCAGGGCAGGGTCAGAGCAGATGGGAGGGAAAAGTTCTTCCCTGAAAGAGTTGTGGGGCTGTGGCCCAGGCTGCCCAGGGAGGGGCTGAGTCACCCCCTGGGTGTGTTTAACAGATGGGGAGATGAGGTGCTCAGGGATCTGGTTTAGCACAGGACAGGGGCGGTTGGACTCGATGGGCTTAAAGGTCTTTTCCAACCCTGTGTTCTAGGGAACCTGCTCTGGCAGGGGGCTGGACTCTGGAGGGCCCTTCCAACCCCTACAATTCTGTGAATCTGGGAGAGGGGATGTTTCCATTTTGGTGAGGAGGACACAACTCACTGCAAGAGCCTTGTTTGTGAGCAGGCCTGAGGACATCAGCTACAGGGACAGGTCTCCTGTAGCCAGCTCTGCTCAGGGAGGTGGAAACTTAATGTGTGCCAGCAGGCTCCTGGCAGCTCTCCACTGAGCCGCTGGGCTCTGTGCTGGTAGCCACTGTCCCCTCCCAGGGCTTTTGCTTTGCAGCAGAGAGGTCCTTTCCTCCCTGGTCCTGCAGGCCTGATCTCCTTGCCTCAAGAAGAAGGAGCTAACTGGTTTTTCTGTCTGCTGTCGCTCACTGCCAGCCTCATCCAGGCACAGGCAGCCTGGGCCTCTGCTGCCAGTCCTGAGTCAGTGAGGGTCGCCTTGCCAGGCCAGTGGCTGGACCTGGGGGGAAATGGCCTGCTGGTACTCACTCTGGAAACACCATGAAAAAAAGAGGTAGGTTGGGAAGACCAGAGGCCCAATGAGGAAGCATTCAGTCACAGGGAAGATCAGAGGTTAATTAGGTTAATTGCCTCCTTGCCTTCCCATGACATGTGAGATGTGGTGCCTGTCCTCTGCTGCAGCCAGGGGAAAATCCAAAGGCAAAGGCCAGCACCCTTATTCCTGTAAAAACTGTACTGGAATAGCTCAAAGGGCATGGGAGCATCACAGTTGTGGAGCCAGCAATGGCTGTGGTCTGCCCTTAGCTTTGCACTGCCTGCAGGCTCCTTGGGCTTCTCAACACCTTGGAAAATACTGAAGGCTGCAATTGCTCTCATCAACCCCCCCACCTCCTCCTCCCCCTCCCCCCAAAAAAAGGAAAGGGGGTGGTGTATAAAAATTTGGGCAATGAAAATGCACCTGTTGGAGCAATCATGGGAGCAGCTGCCAGGTATAGCCAGTGGTGTAGGACTTTGCTCCAGTGACCTGAGAAACTTAGAGACAGCGTTTCTAGGAAAGCAAATACAAAGCAATCGGTGTCTGTGACGTGGGTCTTGTCCTGGTTTTAGCCTTTCTTTAGCAGGCTGGACATCCCAGAAATAGAAGGTGGTGTAAGTTCTGTGAAAAAAGTCACCTGCCTTGAGGAAAAGATTAGTTCTGTGGTGTGGGAAAAGCTGTATCAAAGCACACCCTTTCTCTGAAACCCTGAGCTGAGATAAGAGGCAACCCCAGAGCTGGTGAAACCGCCCCGGTTTCTGGGCTTATGAGGTGATGTTGGTTCTTCCAGACACCCAGTGCCCAGCAGAGAGCTTGGAGGGGCTCAGCTGTGTCTGAGCATCTTCTAGGTATGAACTGAAGGGAGCATCTGCCAAAATGTTGGTGTTCTCAAGCAGATGAAAGGCTGGTAGGGCTGGATTGCTGGGGGTGACCCTTTGGACTGGCTAATGTGCCTGTAGCTCAGTTCCTCCATGCAAAGGTGCCTGGGATCCTCAGGTCTTCACCTCTTCTGGGCAGCATGGTGCTGTTTAACCATCAATCACCAGTGAAGTTGCCAAGGGTGGAACATGGTTTCTCTTCACCTCCCTAAGATATTCTCCAGGGCAGATTCTGGCTAGAGATGAAGTGTGTTTTCATTGATGGTTCTGTAAAATCCCTGGAAGAGCTTATGTTTAAGAGTGGTTAAGGCACCACTATAGAAGTGTGTCTTGCTGATAAAGCTTATTTTGCTTGCTGAATTGGTGTAGGTTCTACTAACAAAGCCTGCTCTCACTGCTGCAGATGGCTTTTAGGTCTGCTGTAAAGCCCCTCAAAGTGTGGATTAGACTCAACTTACAGAGGAATCTGATTGTGATGTTAATGTAATGCCTGGAAGAACAAACCTCTGTGTTCTCTTCACAGATATCATGGTTTCCTAAGATAAGCACTTTTTATAACTCTCCTGATAGCTTTCTGAGTTGTTGTTCCAACCCAGCCAGGTGCTTTCTAGCAATCTCTTCTGTGTACCCAAAGGTCTCTGTCCTCTGCAGTGCCATGGAGTTCATTCCAACCTATTTCCCTCCTATCTTTCTTTAAAGACCCAAAGATCCTTTAAAGTGCCTTTAAAGAGATGTCTTCCAGAAAGCTATGAGCTGGTCTGATTGAAGGTGTTTCTTGAAGATGAGCTGGTTTCTCACTACCCCTCTCCTCCCTTGCAATATCCTCCATTAAAACCAGGAAAGCCAGGCACTACTGGTCTCACAGCAGTGTCCTGGCTGTGTGACTCCAGATGGGGACATCCCCAGGGCTTTGGGAGGGCAGGGACTCTTTGGAGGTGCAATATGGGTGCAGTTGCCAGCCAAACATCATAGAGGCCCCGAGATGAAACCATGAGGCTGACTCCTGGGCAAGTGCATGGCCAACAGCAGGAACACCAGACGGGGTCTGGAGCATGGCCAGGGGTGTATCTCCCATTCTCACCAGCATAGTCCATGACTTGAGCTTCACCCAGCCTAGGAGCTGGGGTTTGAAGTACCTGAGAGCATTCCCTCTCCATAGCACATACTCAGCCTGAAAAGGCTGCTGTGATAACATGGGTAGGAAGAGTTTGTTCTCTTCCACACCTGTCCTGGTTTGCCAAGGGGCCAGGAGGCTCCAGTGCAGTGTGGGAGGCAGCTGGCAGCGTGCTGTGGCTGGGAGGAGGGCAGAGGAATGTGGATGCCCTTTCCAAGTGACTTGGCCCATCAGGAACTTGGCCTGAATTTTCTTCCCCTCCTGCCTCTTCTATCTGAGCACTCCCCTGGGGCTGTGGGCAGAGACAGGCTCTCCCAGCACCTGACCTGACACTCCCCAAAGAGCTTGCACACATCAGCTGTGCTAGGCACCAACAAGGGGCTAGTCAGGGATGCCAGAAGATGCTAAGCTGTGCTTGCCTGGAGCGATCCAGGGAGGTTGGAGGCAGGGAATCTGGCAGGTCTGAGACAAACCTGGGCCCTTTTGCCCCCCAGGTATCCCTGCCTGGTGCTCTGTGTGAGAAGAGGCCCTGCTTGCATGGGCCAAGTGCTGTTGGGCCAGGGAAGCAGGAGGGTGCTTTGGTCGGGGCATCACCAGGGGTACTGGGGATGGTGGGTGGGGATGCCTGGTGGGCAGGGGCTGGCTGCAAAGACCTTGGTGACAAGCATTGTGGTGCTCCCTCTTCAGAAGTAGTAGTAGTCGGGACTCTTTGCATGTTTCTCATGACCATCTGATGACATTGCAGCTCCTGGCCCAGGTGCAGCTGTGAGTTCCAGGGTGCTGGGCATTTATAGTGCCTCTATTGCTTTTGAAGATAAGGGCACGTTAGTGTTTTATTGCCCCCTTTCTTCCTCTGAGGCATCATCCTGAGGAAGAAGATAGGAAGGACTGTTTTCCTTATGACTGGGGTCGCTGCAGCCCTCCAGCACCACCATGCCATCCTTCGAGGCCAGGGCTCCAGCCTGGGGGGCTCTTCCTCACCCACACCTCTTCCTACCCCTCCTCTGCTCTGCAGTGCCCAGCAAAGAAAGACATGGAGCTGTTGGAGTGACTCCAGAGGAGGCCATGATGCTGATCTGGGGCTGGAGCATCTCTCTGGTGAAGACAGGCTGTGGGAGTTGGGCTTGTCCAGCCTGGAGAGAAGGTGGCTCTGGGGAGACCTAATGCCGGCCTAGCAATGCTTAATGGGGTCCTACAGGAAAGTGGGAGAAGGGCTGTTCACCAGGGAGTGCACGGACAGGGCAAGGGGCACTGGCTTCAAGCTGAAAGAGGGCAGGGTTCGCTTAGATGTTAGGAAGAAATTCTTTACTCTGAGGGCACTGAAGCCCTAGCACAGGGTGCCCAGAGAGGCTCTGGAAGCCCCTGGATCCCTGGCAGTGTTCAAGGTTGGGTTGGATGAGGCTTTGGGCAACCTGGGCTGGTCAACTGTCCCTGCCCATGGCAGGGGGGGTTAGAACTAGGTGATCCTGAGGTCCCTTCCAACCCAAAGCATTCTGTGATTCCCCCTACCTGCCCACAGCCCTAGCATCCTGCTCCTGTTCTGAGCTGGGGCCGTGCTCCCCTGTGACTTTCCTGCAGGAAAACCCGGAGCACCCTCAGCTCTTCCCACGGAGCTGGCGAGGGGCGAGAGGCAGGCCCAGGGGCTGGCTCTGCACTGCACCAGCTGCCCGGGCTCCATGGCTCTGCTCGTGCTGGCTTCCGGGGCAGTCTGGGCTCACGCCCTCTCTGGCCCTGGGCTGGGCCACATCCAGCTTGCCCTCAAGGACCTGGCTTATCAATAACTGGGGATGTGTCTATTGCACGAGGCAGAGATAACCGCCACGTTCGTGCACTCGGTGTCCTCTGCTCCTGTTGGTAAAGAAATGGAAAATCTTTTTCCATCTGCCTTGCCCTGTAGTCAAGTTGCACATATAGAATCATAAAATGGTTTTCCTGGAAGGGACCTCAAGGATCACCTGGTTCCCCTTTCCTGCCATGGGCAGGGACATGCTCTGCTGGACCAGTGCCGACAGCCCCATCCAACCTGGCCTCCAACACCTCCATCTTTGGGCACATTCAAACTAAACACCCAAGAGAGCTGGAGAGGAGAAACATTTCCCTCCCTGAGCCTACCCATGCTTAATGTTGGGGTTGGAGACCTGGGGGTGGGGGCTGAGGATAAGCTCGCCCCTTTTCAGTGTGATGCTTGCTAGCTTCTCTCCTGTTGAGCTGGCGTGCTGTGCCCATGGAACAGGGGTCTGGCACTGCACAGGTGAGAGAGGAACCTATGGGGCTGTTGGGGCCCTTGCAATGGCTCTGCCCTGAGCTTGTCCCTTGCTGTGGAGCTGCCTCTTGCCTGTGCTGGCTGCCTCTTCTTTTTCTTTTTTTTGGGAGGGGGGAAGCTGTGCAAAACCCAACTCTCCTCTGACACCAGAACTCCTCCTGTCTGCTTCTAGAATGAAAGTGTTAACAAACCCAGCAGCAATCAAGCTCCCAATGAAGCAGTTCAAATGCCCCTTTGTTTAATTAGCAGAACCCCATCCACAGACACAGGCAGCGCTGTTCAGTCCCACAGCCTGGGGTGGGAGGCAAGGGGTAAGGACTTGCCCCCTCCTCTTCAGAGGCATGACCTCTCATACCGACTGTTTCCTCACCTCCTCTCTGCCGTCAGCTGCTCAGAAGCAAAACATTTACATCTGAAGGACTTAAATGAACTCCTGGTGTCTCCTGGGGGCTGCAGCCCTTGCAGGCTTGCCATCCTCTGCACCCAGGGCTCTTTTCCCCAGGGCAGCAGTGAGTGACTCAGCCGGCCCAGGGCTGAGGCAGTGCTCTGTCCCTTGGCTGTGGAAAGGAGGTGACTGGCCTTTGCCTCCAAATCCACCCTGGTCCCATCCATCGGGCGTCACCCTGGGGATGGGTCCCTGGGTGGCCCCTTGCTCAGTGAGGAGGGGAGAAAGCGTGACTTGCCGTTATCAGGAGTGTGCTAACCCCACGGCAAACACGATTTCACTGGTGCAAGGGTAAATGGTGGTGACGTCTGCACGGGGAACATGGTCCCCTCCTCTCTGGGACCTAATCTAAATTGCTTTATGAGGGGCCAGCAGGTAGACCAAAGCCACCCGCTCCTTGGGGGACAGGGCAAAGGGGTCCCCAGCCGGCCCTGTGCTGTGCCACAGCAGCACTGGGGTTATCTTGTCTCTGGCAGTGGGACGTCAGAGGGGGCTCAGTGGCTGAAGCTGCTCCTGGGCGCTGGGCTGCCTGTGCCCCTGCTCCTCTGCCGTGCCAGGGCAGCCTGTGCGAGCCCTCGCCCCGCCGCCGCTGCGCCTCGTCCCACTGCTGCTGAGGGTCACGTGGAGCAGCCTTGGCCCCTGCCTGCCCATCCCCTGGGATTTACTGATAGCTCACTGGTGGCATTTTTCCTCCCAAAACAGCCCCCACAAGGGGCTCAAGACCCACCAGCGAGACCCCTCTACAGCTACGTTGGGGTTCTCAGCCTCAGCTGTGGCTCAGGTGTTGGGGACTGTGTTGCCTCCTGGGTGCTGGTGCTTACACCATCCTGGGATGGAGATGTGGTGATGCTGGGGCTCTGCCCACCACCCAGGGACCACGATGTGCCACGTGCGCCTGGGGGCAGTGCCCCCCCCCCCCCCCCCCCATGGACACCCCAATCCCAGTGATACCTGCACCCTTAGAAGCTAGCAGGACTGGGGGCATGGGTGTTGTTGGACGCTGTCCCCTGGGGAGCCATGCTTGCCCCCATGGGATTCCTCACAGGGATGGCATGTGACAACCTCCTAATACAGTGTCTAGGTGCAGGGGATTGACACCCTCTCCCCTCTCTGCCAGCCTGGGTGACACAACCATGGGGTGGAGGGTACCCAGGGGGAGCAGAGCAAGGACCGGGGGCAGCCTCTGCACTATGTCCTACCGTGCAGGCTGGTCCCCACCTCCCTCCCCCCCCAGCCCCCTCTGTTGGGGGAGCTGCCAGGGCCCCTCAGGGCTGCAGGAAAGCTCAGCCACAGACTGGCTAGAAACACATATTTATTGCGACATCAGTTTGCAACCAGCACTCAACCCCCACAGCCATGACTCCGGGTCCATGTGGACACCCTCACCCCCACCCCCGCAATGCCTCTGTGGCCAGTGGGCTGGTCCCTGGGGGGAGCCCACCCATCCCAATCCAGACAGACACCCTGGGGTTGTGCGCTGGGCTCCCACTGTGCCAGAGGCTGCCTGCAGGTTGGCAGCGTGGAGGAAAGAACAGAAGCTGGACTCAGAGTCCTTCACTGATCTAAGTCACCAGCTGGGATCTCTGAGCAGTCACAAGGCTCTCGGGGTCCCTGGGGAGACAGCAGGGTCAAGTCCCCAAGCGTGTGAGCAAGAGGGCTGAGTACAGGAGGTGCCGCCGTGTCCCCTCCTCTTACTGTGCTCCCTTGGTGCCAGCCTGGATGCTTTGGGGAGGCAGGAGAGGTGCCAGCCCAGTTCCCACCTGCAGCTGCTACACGTATCCTGTCAGGTTGTAGGAGTTGAGCTCACTCTTAGTCTTCTGTGTCTGGCTGATGGTGGACCGGGGCCTCTTGCCTGTCAGCAGCTGGGGCTGGTAGTTGCTTGCGTAGGTGGCTGTTGGGTCCCGGGCAGGGCAGGAGGTGGTGAGGATGAAGCCACCAACAAGGGAGAGAAGGGAGGAGATGATGCCCAGGTAAAGCGCCTCCCCGAGCTCAAACTTCATGCTGTCGGGGATGACGGGGTTGTGGAAATCCCGCAGCACCACGTGGATGTTCCACACCAGAGGGATGAAGCAGAGCAGCCCCCCGAGGATGAAGACAACGCCGCCTGCCACCGCCACTCGGTCCTTGCCTGGCGAGCCCTGGTTGAAGACGGTGCACCTCATGCCCAGCACGGTGAAGAGGCAGGCGAGGGAGGAGACGGCGCAGGAGCTCACCATCAGAGCCTGGGCCGCCTGGACGTCGGCGGGCAGGTTGAGCAGCGAGCTGTAGATGTCGCACTGGGTGATGCCCGTGCTGTAGGTGGCACACTCCATCCACAGCCCCTTGGTGAAGCTCACGGCTGTCACGATGCTGGAGCCGACGTAGGAACTGATCTTCCAGCTGGGCAACAGCGTGGCCGTCAGCGTGCCAATGTAGCCCAGGAAGGCCATGGCGTAGCCCAGCAGCTGGAGCCCCATGGAGACCATGGTGGGAGCTGGCTGTCACTTCCCCAGAGCTCACGGCTTCTCACTCAGCTCACCAGCAGCTTGCTCCCACGCTTACCTTCCCATGGCTTGCCGGCGGCTCCGCTCCCTGCGTGGCAGCTCCACCCCACTCCCGGGGGTGCTGGTTTTGTGTGGCCACACCGGCGTGTGGGTGGGAGCCCGGGGTGGGGGGGGGAGGAGATGTTACCTGCAAGAGTGCAAAGCAATCCCTCCCCGATTAACGATTGACCCAGGCCCGTGGAGGAGTGCCAAGCGCCCTTTCACCTCCGCTATCTCCCCAGCCAGACTTCAGAGGCAGAGCAGTGCTGCCCGGGAAGGACGCCAAAGCCCTCCCTTGTGCAGGGGCACAGGCTGGGATGGAGAGCCGGCTGCTGGCAGGGGGAAAGCACCCACATCCTTCCTGGGGTCCTTTGTCTTCTGGGATGTCCTGAGCCAAGGAAGCCAACAAGCTACAGCTGCACCATGTTATATGGGACCTGCCAGAAGCAATTTCAGGTGGTGGCTCAGAGGCTCTCCCAGCAGAAGGGGGATTGCCTCTTCCCCATCTACACAGGGCTCACCCAAAGCACCTGCAGCCACCCACCACCCACCCTGAGCCATGGAGGCTCCTGCAGGACAAGAGGATGAGCCCACCTGAGGCTGAAACACGGCCTTTCCGTGCCACTCGGGACAACGATGGAGAGGGATGCATGTGACAGTGGTGTCTGCGTCCCCAGGAGAGCCCAGAGGTCCATGGAGGGCAGAATGATGTCAAGGCAAAGCATGTTGGCAGCACCTTGGGGATGCTACCCAGAAGCATCTCAGCTCAGCAAGGTGACCCATCCCTTGGTGGGTTGAGCACAGCAGGGTGCAGCTTGCTGCTGCCAGAGGGGTTTCTCCGCCGGTGCCATCTCCTGCCTGCAGCCCTGGCTGTGGGCACTGTGGTTTGGCAGAGGCGATGGAGGGGGGTGGTTTGCTTTCCCTCTGCCTTCTTTCAGAACTCCCCATCCTGCGGCACCTCGTGGAACCAGACCGAGGCCATGCCAAACCACCCCAGCACCATGGCTGGCAGCCTGGGAACACCCCTGGCTGAGGGTGCTGCCACTGGGCAGTGCCTCTGCTTCTCTCCCTGCCCCCCCCGGCACCTCGTGTGTTTGGTACCCAAGTTTCCCAACTTTCTGTCTCCTTTCCTGCGTGCTAACCAAGGCTTCCCGCTCCATCTCAGGGGTGTTGCTGCAAAAGAAACACCTGGGGTTCTCAGGGTGCTGGAAAAAAGGGCCCGGGAGGGTGATGCCAGAGCTCTGCGGTACTTACGGAGGCGGCTGGAGACACAGCTTGGGATCGAGGGTGGCAGTGGCCAGGGGTCACCTAGGACTGGAGGTTGCTGGTTGGGGCAGGGCGAGTGGCTGGGGCCCCAGCCCCGGGGGATCAGGGGCTGTGAATTGTTTAGCTACAGCTTTGCAAAATCCACCTGCAAATCTCAGCCTGGATCAGAGGCTTACTGCGGATCGGAATTAAACCCTTTCGGTATCAGGAAGGACTGGGGAGCTGGGATGCCTCTTTTTTGCTTGTTTATTAATTACCAGGGGAGGCTTGCCTAAGCCTCTCAGGTCTGCGACTCGCTGACACCTTTCTGGCCAGCCTGGGTGGCTGGGGGGTCACTGCATCCCACCATCCCTGTGTCCCCGGCGCTGGGGCAGGAGGGGCAGCGAAGCGCCGGCAGGTTGAACTCCCAGTGCCTGCG
Organism: Zapornia atra; assembly: GCA_013400835.1. Classification (NCBI taxonomy): domain Eukaryota; kingdom Metazoa; phylum Chordata; class Aves; order Gruiformes; family Rallidae; genus Zapornia; species Zapornia atra. The sequence continues at coordinate 55,840 of VZTU01031900.1, forward strand.
GGGCGAGCTGCGGCTGTGGTTCACTCCTCCTGGCTCCGCTTGTCCCCTCTGGGGTTTGTTGTTGTAAGACTCCTGGCCCAAATGAGGAGCAAATGGGCACGGTAATGAGAGCGGTGCTGGCCCCTCCTGCTGCAGATGGAGAGGGGCAGGCAGGGCCCCTGGTGACAAATTGTGCTTGGAGTTGAGCAGGGTCCAGCCGGCGTTTGGACGTTGCATTTTGGCATTGGTGTCTGGATGCTGAGAGCAGAGCTCCAGCACCCACCATTTGCTATTTTCTTTCCTTGTCTCAAATTGAAACCCTCTCAGGAGTGGGAGGTGCCAGCAGCACCTGGCCTCTAGCGCTCGGGCAGGGATGGGATGTGTGGCGGTGCCCGGGGAGGCCGTGTCCTGCACCCTTGTATCTAGAAGCTTCTCAATACCTCCTGATAGGGTCCACAGCTAAAAAAGCCAGAGGAGAGGGCAGGGAGCAAAGGCAAGAGCGTGCTCTCCTCACCGTGCTGGCACTGTGGCAACAGGGGGGCCTGGTAGCTCCCTGGCGTGATCCAAGCAGGGGTCACGGGTGCCTGAGCAACACCACTGTCCTACCAGTGGTCCACCCCTGCCACCCATCCTCCCTCCCTGTCCTCTCTTGAGCAGCCCATCACCTGCCTCCTGGCTGCTCTGTGCTTGGCACCACCACACCCCATCACATGCCCATTAGACTGGCCTCATTGCGCCCCTCACCCTGTCCCCAGGGCATGCCCATCACATGGTTCTCCACATGCCTATAGTGATGCCCCAGCACTCCCCATCCNTGCAAATAGCTACAAGGAGCACTTAATCATCCCTGTTAATTGTCTCTGCCCTCCCCTGTTCCCCCCTGGGGATTTTCTCACAAATGGTGTCCAACTTTTCCCTTCTGTGTTTTGCTTTTCCACCAGAGATCTCACCCTCTGCCCCCAACTTCCCTCCCATGCTCTGTTTACACAACTGGGACAAATTTCACACCCCCAGTCCCTCACTCCCCTGCCCTTGCCCCTGCCCCAAAGAATTTGTGAGTCACCGGCTAGGGCAGGGCTATAAAGGTGCCATCACCAAGGGTCTGCAGCGTCAGAGGGGACACTGTTGCCTGCCACTATGGAAGCTGCTGCCTGTTGCCTGCCTTTCCATGGGCTCCAGGTGCCTGGAGCCAGCGCTTACCCAGCCCTGGGGCTGGAGCAAGGGGGAAGGTACTGGGGTGCTGTGCAGTCTGGGGGGAATGGGGAGGGTGGGGAAGGCAGGGAGTGAGTGGAAGGTGGGATGTGTAAGGCTCTGGCTGGGTTTGAATGAAGGTTGTGTGGCTCCTTGCTCTGGTGGGGATCCCTCTGATCCCAGCAGCCATGGGTGAGAAGGTGCAGAGCTCGGGTACCAATGCTGGGGGCTCCCAGGGGTGCTGGGGGAGCTGTAGCAGGTTGAAGAGCACTGAGGCCAAGGTGGTAGGAATGTACCTGCATGTGCCTGGCGCCCCAGCCACACACCCAGGCAGGGGCTGAGCCGGGTGGGTGAGACCGCGGGACTGGGGGGCATGGCTGTGCTGGGGGGCAGCAAGGCAGCGGGTGGGCAGGCCAGGGTGGGCGGCCGTCACACTGAACCTGCTTTCTGCACCCAGATCCATCCCTTTCTGGAGACCGTGGCTGCCCCAAGCAGCGGAGGGAACCGGGCAGCAGAGGGAACCGACGGACACTGTGAGTTTGATGCTCCCTTCTGCCTGCTCCCCAGTCGCCTGCTGGCAGGGCTGGGGTCTCTGTCGGGCAGAAAAACAGCCTCTAGCCTCAGGCTCCTTCACCCCTGGCGCTGTTGCAGGGCAGCCCTGTGCCCACCTTCCCTGGTGCATCACCCCTTGCCCCCCCCACAAGCCGTGCAGCCTCGGGGGGCAGGGCCTGGCAGACCCACCCGGGGCAGCCACAGCCAGGCCACGGGGGCTGAAAGGGCTGCCTGTTCCCAGGCCTGGCAGGCATTCCTCCGGGTTAGCAGGATGCCTGGGCACGAGCTTTAGAGCACGGTGGAGAGATTAGAGTGGCAAAAAGCCTGCCGTGGGACAGATGCCAGCTCCCTTCGTGGGGGCACGGGCACCTAAACCCAGGGGCAGAGGGGAGGACCCGGCTTCAGGGCACAACAGCCCTGACAGGTCTGTAGGGCTTCACCCCAGTGAGTGGGACAGGTCCCTGGCAGCCAGGAGGAGGGGCAGCAGGAGCCCCACGCAGGTCCCAGCCCGACTGTGTCTCCCCAGGCTCGGACCCAGCACGCAGCAGAGCACGGCGGCCCCGACAAAACGCTGGCGTCCTTCCGCCACCCTGTCAGGTACGCGCCCCGCTGGCGGGTGCCCGGGCCGGGCCGAGCGCGGCGGCCAGGCGGCGGCCTCACTCCGCTCTCCCCACGCAGGATCCTGTGGCCCAGGTCCAAGTCCTTCGACTATCTGTACGGCGTGGGGGAGAAGCTGCTGGAGAACTTCCCGGTGCAGGCCACCCTCTGCTTCTACGAGGACTCGGGCAGTGAGGAGGAGGAGGAGGAGG
>VZTU01031900.1:59306-70416 GCA_013400835.1 Zapornia atra
TGACGCTAGGAGATGGGGTGACGCTAGGAGCTGGGGGTCCTGCGGTGGGGTGACGCGGTGGGGTGACGCTAGGCGCTGGGTTGATGGAAAGGGACTTGCGGTGGCAGGGGGCAGGGCTGGTGCTGGGCTGGAGGGCCCGGGACAGAGGCTGGCTGGCCGGCTGTAGTGGGACTGCCCGTGCGGGTTGGGATGGCACCTGAAGGCTGCTGTGGGGTGAGGCACCCTGGCACCCCTGGGGACCCTGCGTTCCCCGGCTAGCGGAGCCAGTGCCGCCGCTTCCCCTCGCCGGGGCTCCTGGCGCGCACAGCCCCGCACACTGAGCGGGTGGCAGCCGGGGATGCCAGGAGAGCTGGCAGCCTCTCTGCACGCCGTGGCACGTCACCCGTGTCTGTGGATCCCCCTGCCCTGTACCCCTGCCCCTCAGCCCGGCGATGCGGTGCTGCCTCCCGGTGTGCCCCCGGTGCCCGCTCGAGGGGTGCGGGGCACGGGCGCCGCGCACCCACCCTATTTTACCGGCACGATTCCCTCCTTTGGCCCCGGTGCCGGGAGCGGGGGTGGAGACGGGGGGAGCCCGGGGGAGACACAAATGTGCGACTGCAGCATCCTCGCTCTCGCGGCTGCATCCCTCACGCCTCCTCACGGTTGCCTTAGCAACCTCCTATTGATGGGATATTTATAGAGGAGGCGAATGCGTGTTGGGAAGCCGGAGGGGAGCCGGGGAATGGGTGGGCGTCTGCTAGGTCAGCCTCCAGCTCCAGGCTGCTTCTGGGGGTGCGGAGGCAGGAGGGGTCGGCGCTCGCCTTGGCGCCAGCGCGTGCGGTGGGCAGCGTGTCCTGCTCACTGGAGCCCAGGGAGGGGCTGAGGGATCACAGACTCACAGAATCACAGGGGTTGGAAGGGACCTCGAGAGATCATCGGGTCCAACCTCCCTGCCAAAGCAGCTCCCCAGCTCATATTACACAGACAGGCATCCAGACAAGACTTGAATCTCTCCAGAGAAGGAGACTCCACCACCTCCCTGGGCAGCCTGTCCCAGGGCTCTGTCACCCTCACTGGGAAAAAGCTCCTCCGCATGTTGGTGTGGAACTTCCTGTGCTCCAGTTTACAGCCATTGCCCCAGTCCTGTCCCCACAGACACTGAAAAGGGGCTGGCCAATTCTCCCTGCATCCCATGCCTAAGATATTTATAAACACTAATTAGGTCCCCCCTTAGTCTTCTTTTCTCCAGGCTGAACAGCCCCAGCTCACTCAGCCTCTCCTCATAGGGGAGATGCTCCAGGCCCCTAATCATCTTCGTAGCCCTTCTCTGGACTCTCTCCAGGAGGTCCCAATTTGCACATGGAAATAAAAACAAGCACCTGGCTCTTCTGCCCTTCTTGCAGGCATGGCTCCTGCTTGTGGGCTTGCACAGACCTGGCTGCTTGTTGCTCTGGAATAAGCCATCCCTGAGTTCTGACGTTGGGTCTGTTGGCATGGACACTCGGAATAAAGTTAAAGATAAAATTGTCCTGATGTGCTAAGTGTGTTGCCTGACGTGTGGCTGAGGCCATGGAGCTGGGGGTCCTGACAAACCTGCTCTTGAATGTCCCTATTTCTGCATCTCTCTTCTGGTGTCTGTCAAAGGGGGACAATGCCTCTAACCAGAGGTTCTGTGTGGGAACCGTGCTGGGTTTTCCAGGCTGTGTGTTCTTTTATCCCATGGGCTTGGCTCTCCATAAAAACTGATGACAGCAAAATCAAGTTGGGAAGTTCCTGCTTGGAGCTGATGCAGCTTAGGGGAGGGGGGGGTTGGTGCACAGATCCATGGGCCTCTCATCTGCTTTTGCATCCCCCCCAGAAATGGGGCTGGGTGTGCTGGTGTGGGGCACAGGAGGGGGCAAACCCCAAACTCCTGCCTAGTTCCTGTGCTCTGCTGCTTTCCCTTGCTCCTGCTTCAACTCCAGACTGAGGTTTGGAGCCTCAGTTTTGTGAACTGTTGGGAAGAAACCGCTTTCTGCCTCTGGACACAGCTCCAGGCTTGCTTGTCCTCTTGTGCTTTTGGAGCAGGGACCTCCAAAACCACAGGGAGCCCCATGTTGGCAGGGAGAGGTGCTGAGAAGGTGGTGGTGGTGGTGAGGTGTGGCAGTGCCTGCCACCCTGGTGTGTGTCAGCCCGTCCCGTGCCTGCCTTTTATGTGAAATGACAGATGGATTAATAGCCCCACTGACCCCAGGACCAGCCCTCTGCTGTCCCTGGCCTCGCTCCAGCTGAGGAGATTCAGGTCCTTTAGGGATAACTGAACACCTGAAGTCGTGGGCCTGTGACCAGGACGTGGCTCTTTAGTTCCCCCCTCTGCTCCCTCATCTCCAGTGAGTCCCTGCAGAGGCTGGTTAGTCCCCTCTGTCTCCCCCTGGAGTTGTGGCTTTGCCACAGCGAAGTGACACACAAGGAGAGGAGTTTGCCCGGAGCACCTGATCGGTGGGGCACCAAGGGCCGGGGGCAGACGAGGTGTGGTGAGGAGTGAGGGAGACCCCTGTGAGCAGGGGGGGCTGTGTGCTGCTTCTGCTGGACTTTGTGTCGCTGTGGTGGGGTTTTGGGTTGGGTTGGTTCGCTCGTGAAGTGAAAGGCACCTTTCCAGCTGGAGAGCTGTTGTCCTGGGAGCGCAGGGAGCTCTGTCACCCTTGCTGCTGCCCTTTGCTTGGCCCAACACCCTTTAGGAGAGGCATGGCCGGCCTTTCCCCCACCAGTCAGCTTCCTGGCAGCAAGGAAAGCACCACCCTGTTTAGTGTGGATTGTGTGTAGGAGTTGCAGAAGTGAGAGCTGGCATGGCTGTGAAGTTGACTTAAAACAGGATGGCTGCTTTACCTGTATCCACCAGCCTTTTCTGGAAGGGAAGAGCACCAGTTCTCCTTCATCCAGTTCTTCCCTTCTTACCCTGCTTGTCTGCAGCCCTCTGGGTTTCTTGGGCAGGGCCCTGGCCCTCCCTGCACAAGCATGGCAGAGACTTGCCCCAGGCTCTCAGAGAGCTGAGGGTGTCTTGAAACCCCTCTGGTCCTTCCAGCCGTGTGCTGAGTGGGGTGGCAACATGTGTCCTTGGCTCTCTGAAGAGGCCCTGCTTGGCTCCACCAGACAGCACCCTGCAGGAATCTGACCCTGGGTGATGGAGGTCTTGGGCTTCAGGGTGGTAAAATTTAAGCTGTCAGTGACTCTCCTGTTTTCTTCCCCACAGGTAGGCAGGAGCCCCCCGCAGCCGAGCGCAGCAGCATGGCAAGTAAGTGTTCCCCAGTCAAGACGGAGAGGTGGCAGTGGTGCTGGAGGAGAGGAGGGGATAATTGGCAGTCACCTCTCAAGGAAGGGGTACCTGTGCTTTTGGGAGGGTGTTACTGTCTGTGGGGAGCAGATGCCATCAGCTGTTATCCCTGAATGAGGTCTGGGGTCTGGCCTGACTTGTGCTTCTCTCTCCCTGTGGAAGGTGGGAGTCAAGAGGAAGCACGGAAGGGCTGACACCTCTGGGAGTGCCCATGTGCTGCAGCACTTACTGACTGGCGTGGCACTTGCTGTGCCAGGCAGCCCTCCCTGGCTGGGGCAGCCCTCCCTGGGGCTCTGCGGACTGACTGGCCTCTCTGCAAGGGGTCACTGGTCTGCGCCGACACCTCCTCATTGACCCATGACTTGCATCCCATGAGCTGCCCATCCTGGGGGCCACACTACTGTGTGGCTGGTGGCACTTGGGGCTCTGTGTTCCCAGTGGATGGGCTGCTGCTTAATTCAGCCCCACGGGAGCTCGCTGTGCCCTGGGGTCCAAAGGAGTCCCTGAGGCTGCGGGGGCCCAGTGGCTCATGTGGAGCTGAGGCTGCTGAGGGTGCAGGGTGGAGGATGGCAGTGTGTGGGCTGTAAAAAGCTGGACTCAAACCCTCCCTCCTCACTCTTCTGGGCAGCCTGCACGGGGCTGCGATGGGAGCTCAAGGAGGATGGTGGTTGTGAACGGGGAGATGTAGAGATCCAGCTGGGATTTGCTCGGGGTGTTGCTGGAGCTGGCTGTGAAGGTGGAGGCTGTAGCCACGCTGGCCAGGAGGAGGACAGCAGGGATCACAGGTATGCCTTCTTTCCTTATCTGTGCTGTGCCTGGTCGGGGAGGGAGCAGAGATCTTCAGGCAGTGTTTTTAAAAGGCAGTTTTAATCTTTTGTTAGTGAGCAGGGTATGCAGCTGGGCTCCTGCCTTCTCCACTGCTGCCTTTTCTCCATCCCAGAGCTCAGGTGCTGGCTCACCAGCACTTTTTGGCTGTGGGAGGTGTCCCCTGTGGTGGCAGTGTCTCCCACTAACTGACAAGTCCCCTTTGTGGTCACCCTACATGCCGGAGCGGGGATGTGGTGCTCAGCATGTTCCCCATCCTGCGCTCTCTGGCTGTCCCTCCACAGACACAGGCGTGTGTCATGCTGCAGAGAAGCAGCCCCAGGGTGTCCCCACATGCTGGGGGTAGCAGTCTGCCCAGGCCTGCCTGCTACAGGGGCCCAGCGGCACCCCAGGGAGTGTGGCTGGATGCAGCGACCCAGCCCTCGCTCCTGCTCCCCCTGCCTAAAGCTCTGATCTTTCCTGAGCACCAGTTCTCTAGCTGGTGTGGGAAGACTCAGAGAGGCACGAGGGGTCAGTGCTGAAGCTGCTGGGCCTTGGGAAGTCCCCTGGGCCCTGTAGACAGTACCTGCTCAGCTGTCTGCTCTGCGTGCCCGTTGGGGATCCGAGCTGGAGATGAGTTGGCAAGGCTCTTCGTTCCTGAAGGCCATCACTCTTCTGCTCTGGTCCCCAGGCGTGTGGGAGCTCTTTGTGCTTTCCATGTGAAAGAAGGGAGGGAGCACTGCCTTAGCTTCTGCCATTCTGCCATGTCTAGATCCCTGAGGGAATGGGGTGTGGGGAGGGGTGCATGCCTCCATCCCAGCATGCTTTCAGCCAGGGTGTTGCTCGTGATACCTGCCTGCCCCTGTGTCTGTTTCTATTTTCCACCATAGCGGCCAGTTCAGCATGGCAAAGCAGAAAGGGGTCAGCTGATGCATCTGCAGGGATGGAGAAGACCCTGGCAGTGAGCTCTGCAGCCCACCTTGCTGCTCCGAAGCGTGCCAAGGAAGCTGGAGAGAGGCTCAGCTCAGACTCCAGTGCTGAGGTGGGGAGAGTTGCTAACCCCAGCCTGATGAAGGCAGGAGGCAGAGGAGGTGAGGCCAGACTTCTCCAGCAAAGGATGGGACATTTGTGGAACGGATGGTGTCTCTGTACAATTTTGTCTCCTTCTGGAAAGGCTCCAGAGAAGGTTGGTCTGCCAACCTGCTCCCTCTGCAGCGAGGACCCTCCTCCTCCCCTGCGAAGGCCAAGGCAAGCTGATCCCAGCCCTCCTCTGAGATGTCCTCTTGAAAATGCTGCTTTGATTGTCCTTGTAAAAAAAGACAAGAGAAAGGTTTACATAATAAAGGTGGTTCTGAGAGGAAGCCTCTGACTCTGTTATTCACTCCCTCACTGCTCTCTGTTCACACCTCAGTGGTTCAGCCCAAAAAGCGTCTGGTACCCCCAAGCACGGGGTGCTGGTGTACTGGGTGCTTATGCTGTGGTCTTGTCCCTGCCTTGTCACTTACAAATACTCTTACAAATACCTTGCTGTACTCTTAGGAGCAGGATACACAGAGTCACAGAATGTTTTGGGTTGGAAGAGATCTCAAGGACCATCCAGTCCCAACCGCCTTGCCATGGGCAGGGACACCTTCACTAGGCCAGGTTGCCCAAAGCCCCATCTGACCTGGCCTTGAACACTTCCAAACATGGAAGATAAAGCAGAAGAAAACCTGCTCCCAGTGAAATAATTTGGTAGCTTTTCACTGACTGTTGCATTTGATCTTCACCAAGCTCCTGATTGAAGGAGGATCTGTGTTGCAGCCAAACTGGTCTCATGGGAGACCCCAGCTGTCCCCTTGCCTCCTTGCCTTGCATCTGTTGATGTTGCTGCAGGGTTAAGTTAGTTCCTCTGGTTGATCCAGTGGAAGGCTGAACGTGAGGGCTAGGGAGGTCAGTAGCTTCCTGTGGATCAGCCAGCTGAACTGAGGGATGTTCCTCGAGCGAGGCAGCACGGCTTGGTGGGAAGGGATGGTGCCAGGCTGCAGCTGAGTGTGTGGAGCTGCCTCACAGAAAGGCTCTCATGGAATGTGTGTGTGGGAATGTGTGTGTGTGGGAAAGGTCATGGTTTGTGGGGAGTTTCTGCTCTCTGGGCAACTGCTCGTTTGCCTGTCCTGTGCTGCTGTAGGTCTTGGTAGGTACTTGCTCCCTGCACCCCTTGGGGGTCTCCTTCCTGCAGAACATGGGGTGGGGAGGAGGCTTTGAAAGGGCTCTACCTTTTGCAGGCAAGAAGGTGCTGTTCCTGCTCAGCCTGGCTTCTGTGGGAAGATCTGATGTGGGCAACATAGCGTCTCCTAGGCTTTGGGAGCAGAGGAAGGTTTGTGGGTCCTCTGCACCAAAACACAGTAAGGATGAGAGTGTGATGCCACGTGAGGAGAGGTTGTTCAGGCCCCTTCTAGTATCTGCTTCATGACCCCCTGTGCTGTCCCCATGTATGAGGATCTTTGCACTTGTTGGGACTGGGAGAAGACACAGTGGTTTCTCTGGGATCTGAACAGCACCTGAAGCCATGTGGGCTTGGATGAGCCCACAGCAGCTGGCAGGAGGGCCAGCAGGCTGTCTGCTGGGAGGCTGTGGAGGTGTAAGGCAAGAGGGGTGATGTGCAGGGTCACTGGGATGATGTGCAATGCCCTTTGTGTTGTGAGTCCAGCTTAGTGCTGGCCCCACGTCTTGGCAGCGAGGGCTGGCACTGCTCCCCAGCCCTCGGGCCCTGGCTCACCTGGTGGGATCTCCCTTGCCCTGCAGCAAAGGGGCAGCCTGGTAAAATCCCATCAAGGGCAGAGGGCTGCAAACAGGTCTTTATGGAGCCTTCTGTCTCCTTCAGCTGCCCTGTGTGGTCTACAGCTCTTGCTTCTGATGTCTTTAGCATCTCAGCCCTACTAGAAGGATACTCCTGGTGCCCTGTGTCTCTGGGCAGACCCCAAAGAGCCCCGTGCCCCTCTGGGTGTGTGCTTCCTCGATGGGCACTCTGCTGTGCTAACTGAATTGTGGCCCTGGGCTTTTGGTGCCTGGGCTGCCTGTGTCACCGTGGTCCTGTGGGGAGGCCGGTGGGGACGCCGGGGTGGGCAGAGGCCAAGCGTGGGCTTGTCCCTGCTCAGCACCTCTCTGCTTTGTGTGTTGCAGTGTTCTTGGGGTCCAGGAACGCCCACTCAGTCCTGAAGCGTTTCCCCCGGGCCAATGGCTTCCTGGAGGAGATCCGCCAGGGCACCATCGAGCGGGAGTGCATGGAGGAGGTCTGCAGCTACGAGGAGGTCAAAGAAGTGTTTGAGAACAAGGAGAAGACGGTGTGTTTGTCCTGCCCTGCTCTCAAGAGCACCTGTGAGGGCTTAGGCCTCGGTGGGCCAGGGGCAGAGGAGGAAAGCACGGGGGGAATGGCTTCTCCAGTTATGTTTGTCCTCTTCTGTCTGCAGCCAGCATACTGTTGCCTAGCTTTCCAGCACGACTTTCCCTTCCCAGGCAATGTCCTCGCCTTGGTATTGCCAGGACACCCTGTCCACGCTGCAGGTCGAACTGGCATACATGGGAAGTGGGTGCTGTTGGCCCTGGCTCTCCAAGCTGGGGTTGGTGTTAGCCAAATTTCTCCCTCCTTGGTGCAGTACCTGTTGGGGGCTGTTGAACAATGTTCCCCTGATCTTTTGTGTTGGTTCTCACAGCACCTCAGATGCTGGCAGCCACGTTGAGGGTTGTGGGGGACAGCCACAAACTCCCTGCAATGGAGGGCAGGGATAATTGCTGGTGATGGCCAGGGGCTCCTGGTCCCACCTGCAGTGCCTGACGTTCGCTTCTCTGTTCCTGCTGCAGATGGAGTTTTGGAAGGGCTACACCAACTCTGTCTACTCTGTCAAGGACCCCGGGCACAGCACAGAACACTCAGACGCGATGTACGTGGTGGTGCCCCTCTTGGGAGTGGCTCTCCTCATAGTCATCGCCCTCTTCATCATCTGGAGGTGCCAGCTTCAGAAGGCCACCCGCCACCGCCCTTCCTACGCCCAGAACCGCTACCTGGCCAGCCGGACGGGCCGCAGCCTGCCCAGGGTCCTGGTGTACCGGGAGCGCTCGCAGAGCCAGGGGGAGCCCCCGTGTCAGCGCGAAGCCAGCAGCCGCCTGGCTGGAGATGGCAGAGCTGGGGGCACTCCCCAGCCAGACAGCACCCTCTACCCACGGGAACATTCCGTCTCCGTCCTCTCCAGACTGTCCAGTGCCACCCCTCCACCTTCCTACGACGAGGTGACGGGCCACCCAGAGAGCAGTAGTGGTGAAGAGACCAGCATCTCCTACAACGAGCCACCGCCCAAGTATGAGGAGATAGTGGCTGCTGCCCCTGTCACGGGCAAATAGCGGGTCTGCCTCCCCCCTGCCTCTTCACACACACCCACGCTCACCCATCCATCCACAGTCATCGTGCCCAGGACCCCCTCTGGGTGCCAGTCGGCACCCTGTCTCACCTGCTGGTGCCACCACACGATGGCCTTACCCTCCTAACCAAAAATAGCTGTCCCCAGGTGGGGTGAGGCTGGGCTGTGAGGATGGCTCTGGATCCAGGCAGCCACCTCCTGCCCCTCACTCCCTGCTCACGGAAGTGCTGCAGTAGCCAGAGCAGAGTGGCAGCTTGTTCCTGGCTCAACGGGGGTCTCCCCATGGTGCATTTGATCTCCTCACTTCCCCCTTGAACAGACATAACACTCCCCGTTATTAAAATGGCCTCACTGCCTCCCTGGGGTGCTGCTCAGCCTTACCCCACATCCTTACTGGGCCATCCCCACAGTCAGTGTCCAGGCTCCGTGTTTGGGGACAAAGTGCCTCCCCTGCGTGGATGTGCTGCCGGGTGGGAATGGGAAGCCCAGTCCATCCAGTGGCATTTGTTGGTCCGAGATCAGGGAGGAGCAGCCAGTGACGTGCTCTCTGATCTCCCAGATCCCTTTGGAAAGGGGAAAAGGCTCACGGTGGTCTTCTGTGTGGTAAAGGACTTTGAAGTAACAGGTCCCTTTTCTGATGCTCGTTGTTTTCCCCCTGGGTGGGGAGGCAGGGCAGATGGAGGTCTGGCTGCAGGAGAGCTGGCTGATGGGGTCATCTCTGACCTGCAGCCAAAGGTGGTCTCGTGGCTGTAAGTGGTGGGGATGGAGGCTCCTCTTCCCCGGAGCGTGACCTGTCTGGTGGCTGCCCCAGAGGTGGGACGTTGGCACAGGGAGACTGCGGACGGGCCAAACGTCGCTCCTCCTGACCCCACACCTCTCTGTCGTGCCTGGCCCCTCTGTCTGGGCCCCTTTTCCCTCCAGAACAGGTAAAAGGGAATGCAAGATCCCACTCTCCTCCAGGCCTGCTGACAGAGGCACTGCAAAGGGGAGAGCTGACTGACCATGCCACTACCCAGCCATGCTGGTGGGTCGGGAGTAGCCAAACCACATTGCACCTGACCATGGGTGGTTGTGGTGTCAGGCCAGGGCAGAGCCCAGGTCCTTTGCTGTGGGACCAGACTGTCCCCTTTTCCTGGGCAGCTGCTTTTGGGGTCCAAGCAATGGGGCTGTCCTTCCCCAGTCATGCCTGATGGTTTAAAAAGGGGGTTGTGGCTCACCCAGCCCCCAGGAGTAGCACAGAAACTCCCAGCACTGACATCCCTTGGTGTTCACCCCAGCACCAGCCTCTCCACCAGCACTGAAAGGCTACTGAACATCCATCGGCTGCCTGCACCATGCTTGGTCCCAGCGATGCTCACACAGCAGGTATCCTCAGCCCAGAGCTGAGGCTTGCCCAGCTTGGGCATTCCTGGGGCAGGACATGTGGCACCTTGTTTGTCCCCTCCCATGCCTTTTCTCTGCCTTTTGGCCTTAGGAAATGGGGGCTATGGGAAGGCCTGACAGTGAACGTCAGGGTCAGAGCCTGGAAAAGACCAGAGGGAGACAGAAGGGCACTCTGCATCCTCTGTCTTCGAAGCTCAGTCATTATCCTGCAGTCTGTATTCTGTAAAACTTGGTATATTTCTGTGCAAAAAAGGTATTTATTAAAAAACCCTCACTGTCTGAGCGGCACAGGGTGGCTTTTTCCCACGGGGGCAGGTGTCTTACTGGGCACAACTGGATTTCCATCTTGTGGGAGTGGTGGGGCTCCGGCTCTGCTGGGGGATGGAGGCAGCCGTGGGACGGTGGCACTCACCCCCACCCCTGCACAGCTGCAGGACAGTCCCCAGCCAGGAGGGAACCACCTCTGGAGATGGGGACTGTGCTGCTGCGGGGCTGGGAACCACAGGAGCCTGCGGCTTCCCTGGGCTCTCAGCGGGAGCTGCAGCGTGTCTGAGCCCCCAGCGCTCTGGAGGGGAGGTGTGGAGGGATTTCCCACCGTCTGAGGGGATTGAGGTGCACAGGTTGTCTCGCTGCTCCTCGGTGTGCTCCTAACCCTCTTAGATAATCCCCTTTAAATAGCCAGCCGAGGGCAGCACGGGATTTACTTTAAGCTCTTTCAAAACCAGATTTTACACTCGGGTCTCGGGCTCCATCCCCGCTCGGAAGCGTTTAAAACTCCTGTGCATCCCCAACGGATGGTTTTGTGGCTCGGGACTCCGCGGAGAGGCAGGAAAGCTCGGCTCTGGCACAGCTCCCGCCCGGCCGGCCGCCCCCTCTGCTGCCGCCGCTCCCCTGGGCCCTGCTGCGGCGGCGGCTGCACGGGGAGCCCTGAGGCGGGGGCTGTACCGCCTGCCGACACCCCCGGGGCGGGAGGAGCTGGGGGGGCTCCTGGGTTCGCTCCCGTCCCCCGGTTCTGCCGCTGGCGAGAGCACTCCTTTCCCCGGGGAGCGGGGCGGGGAGGCTGACCCGCGGGCGGGGGGGCAGGGCTAGGCCGCGGGCGGGGGGCAGGGAGCTGGGCCGGGCTGACCCGGGGGCCGGGCCGAGCGCTGCCCGCTGCACCCAGCGCGGCGCGGAGCTGGTGAGCCGGAGCTCCCTAATTACCGCGGCTGCGGCTTTAAGAGCGGAGGGCGGGCTATTTCGG
>VZTU01031900.1:70637-96796 GCA_013400835.1 Zapornia atra
GCGGGCTGAGTTTCGCCGTGGCCCCGTCCCCCCGCCGCGGGCAGAGCCGGGGCCGCCGGGCCCCGGGTTCCCGAAGCGCTTCGCTCCTCGGCGGAGGCTGGGGCNCCCGGGACGGGCGGTGGGCCAGGCTGGCGGCCCCCGCCTGCGGGGACGGAGCCGGGAGGGGGCGGAGGGGAGCAGGGAGCGGGGTTTCCCTCCCCAGGGCAGGCTCTCCCGGCCCGCAGGACTACTCGGCCCCTCCCAGGCTCAGCGTGCCGGCAGTGCCCTGCCGCCGGAGGTGCGGGGTGCCGAGGCAGAGGGGAGCAGTACTCCGCTCCCCTCCCTGCGAGGGGGCAGCTGCCTGGCAGTAGCAGAGGAGAAAGTTCAAGGAGCAAATCCTGCTGCCGGAGCGTTTTGTTCCTACGGGGTTTGACAGCTGGTTTATTATTGTATTTTTCTTACTAGCGTAGTGTCTCGGAGCTCCTGCCCCATCCCGCTGCTGCCTGGGAGCTGCAGCAGGTTCCTGGGTGAGTAGCACAGGAGCCTATCCGCCCTCTCCTCATTGACTGTTCTTAATACGTGCTGGTTTCCTGGAGACCAGCAGAGAAAGCCAGGCAGGGTGTTCGCTCCTCTGAAGCGCCAGAAATGCGAAGGAGAAGCCCGGAGTTCTCCGTGGCTGCGGGCCCTGGGGCTGAGGGTTTGACATGAGTTTCTCCTGTGGGGCCGGTCCCCCCAGGCCGGGGGCAGGCCGGGGGCCGGTCCCCCCAGGCCGGGGGCCGGTCCCCCCAGGCCGGGGGCAGGCCGGGGCTTATGGAACCATCCCAAGACTTAATGTCCCGCTCCCAAGTGGGGTTCCCTGCCAAGATCCCCTCCCTTTGAGGTTTTAGGGAGAAACTGTGTGTGTATGGTGACACCTGTGGGTTGGTGACACTCATGCCAGCGTTGGGTCTGTGTGGGGCAGCCAGGGACTCCTGTTCCCCCCACACCCCACCCCAGCATCTCCAGCAGCGCCTCTGGAGCGGACCAGCTTCCAGAGATGGGGATCCCAGAGCTGGAAGCAGGGAATCGCTGCGGATAATGCTGAGCGCTTTCCTGCCTCTTTAATAACAAGCTCTTTAATGGCAGAGGAGGAGGGAGCAGTGTGAGGCAGGTCATCATGGTTGTTGAGCCGGTTCTGCCACCCTTGTGGGGTGACAGGGCCCAGCTGCAGCAGGGGACGGGACCGGTGTGGTGTGCCTTCCCAGAGTGCTTCCCGAGGGGGTGGTGCCGCTCCTGAGGGATCTCCTCCTGCTCCTCTCCCCTGGGTGATATTCCAAGGGGTGGCTGGAGGCTGGGGCAAGCCAGAGGGTCCAAAATGCCCCTTAGAAGGTAGCGGTGGGCTGCCCTGGCTGCTGCTGGCTTGGAGCAGCCTGGTGTGCTGGGAACACGGTGACGGAACCCCGGCTGCTAAATATAGTCCCCAGGCAGCCGTGCTCAAAGAAGGCAGGGCCTCTGCATGCTCCTGCTCGCTCACTGCCTCCTCCTGTTCCCCCCCTTGAGGAAAACCTCTGCTCCTTGGGTTGAGGCTGTGCTGGAGCAGGTTGCCCTCAGTTATGGTGGGGATTTTTGACCTGGAAGCCAAGGAGGGGCTTTTATGGGCATGGTGAGCTGGAAGGGCTGCAGCAAGGGGAGTGCAGGGGCACCCTGTCTGCTTGTGGTCTCCAGGGACACTGTGGGGGTGCAGGGGTCCAGCTGGGCTTTGGCAGCCCTGGCTTGTTGGAGTTCTCTCACTGGCTGCTGCTTTTTGAGAAGGAATAAGAAGTCCCTGTGCTGGGAGCTGGGAAGGTGTTTTATTTTCTCCTCTCCCCAAAAAAGTCTGTTGATTGCCCTCTGCTCACGTCACTCAGTGAAAGTGCTGGGACATTGTGGCCCCAGAGCATGTCTCAAAGCCCTGGGACTTAAAGGGGAAACTGAGGCATGGGGTGGTTGTGCCTCCTGGCAGCTCCAAAGCCCCATGGGAGCAGTGAGAGCTGGGTGCTGTGACTCTCCTTGGTGCCTGTCCCCTCCTGGGAGAGAGCGGAGACAGAGCTGACCTGAAGAAGCTGACATGTCTTTCCCTCACCTCTGAGAAGCTGGTTCAGCCTCTGGCAGCTCTGCTCGGGGCAAAGTCCATCTTGCTCAGCTTGGTGGGGGTCTCTTGAGGAGCTGGGTGCTGGGTTGGGCTGTGTGTGGAGAAGGAGTTCAGTGCTCAGCTTCTCCTGTAGCAACCTGGAACCGTATCACCAGAACGTGTAGGTTTGTTTTTCGACAACCTGACTTTACCTTGAAGGTGAATGGCCACACAGGTGGGCTCCCAGCCCTCCAAAAACCTTCATTCCTGGATGGAAAAGAATTTTATTTTATTTTTTTACTGTTTTTTAGGGTATACTGAACCCCTCTGCTCCCACAGCGTGGTGGAACTGTTGCCTGTTCCTTGCTGTCAAGCGAGGCAGTAGGTGCTCAGCTCACACTTTGCTCCCAGGACACAGAACTTTCCCACTCTCTCACCCTGCCAGGCAGCAGTTCCCACCTGCAGTGGCCCTGTGCCCTTGCCCCTGCCAGCTGGGCTTCACAGGACACCCTGTTCTCTGGGTCAACTCCAGCAGTGTCTGTCGCTTGGGTTGTTTCTGCCTGTTAGAGCTGCCTTACAGTGTGTCATCCCTGTGCAGATGCTGTTTAGGAAGAGCTGCTTGCTGCCATCCCTGCTCAGCTTTCTTTTCCTCTCTGTGAAACCCCAGGGTGCTCAAGGCAATAAAAAAAGATGTGGCCATTCTGGGACCTGAACCGAGTGCAGTGTGACCTGCTCTTCACAGAAGCCATCAATCAGAGGATGCAGGTTCCCAGCAGGCTGAAGGTAGCAGGCAGCTTCAGGCCTGTGGATGAGGAGCCAGTGACAGAGGATGTCCCTCCTTCCTTTCGGATGCACATCCCTGATAAGATTTCTCTTGCAGGTAATGTCCTGGGGTGTCTTTTTGGGGTGGGTGAAGGTTGCTGGGGCTCTACAACATCTTATGGCATGGGATCCCCTTATAAAGTCCCCTTTGGTTTGCTCTATGAGGGGACAGGGACAGATACTGTAGTCAGCTTTCTTCTGAAAGCTAGACCAAGGTGGTGGAGGGCTGCTTGGGGGCAGGTTGGCAAAGGTGACCAATAGGAGGTAAGAGGGGTCTTGACTCCAAAAGGTGAGGAGCAAAATGTGTAGGCATCTCCCTCCACATCTCTTTCCCTCTTGGCCTTTGGTAGGCTCCCAACTGTCTCTTTGTAAAACAGTTCCTAGACCTCACTTTCCTGCACCAGTGTGGCTGGTTCTTTCCAGTCCACACCTCTCTGGGCTGTCCTGCAGCCCACACTTGTGGGACATGGATTTTGATGTAACTCTGGTAACCATAGACACAGGGTTGTCTCTCCTGTGTGGGTGGCTCTCTCCTCTCTCCTCTCTCCTCTCTCCTGTCCTGAGGGCATTTGGGTTGGTTTAATTCTTCCCTCTCTCCTCTCTGTAGAAGTATCAGATGCCAGTTTGAGGCCAGTGCTGCACCAGGAAAGGAAGATGCCCTCTGTCATGGTGCACCTGTCCCCAGGCTCCTCTGCCCAGCCCCCACATCTTGGGGAGTTCCCTCTTCTGCACCCAGCCAGCAGACCGAGCTCCCAGAAACGCAGGCGACTGGTACTGTACTGAGAGTGTCCAGGGGTCCTGTGGGAGGAGGGGGGAGCAGTCCCAGTGTGGGGTTTCTCCTGAGGTCAGTTATCAGCCCAAGCCAGAACTCTTACTCCAGGGTGCTGCCTCCTCCTTGGAGCCCTAGGAGGGAGGGTGAAGGGATGGTGGGATCTTTCTGTCCCATAACCAGAGCACACTTGCATGCTGGGACACTGATTCAGCCAGAGCACCTATGGCATTTTGTGAGCAAGAGATGGGCTGAATGAGGTGCAATCCCCCCACAACCTCCTTCTGCTACTTGTGTAGACCCTTTTCCACCACTCTGTCTCCTGGATGAAGTAGGAGATGGAGCTGTTTCACCAGGGTGAATGGTTCTGGTCTCAAGAGTTGAAAGCAGATTTTAACCTTGTGTGAAACTGACCCAAAGAGAGTCCCTGACATGGGCAGACAGAGGCTTGGTTTGGCTGCTGGAGCTTCTGGCCTGCCTTCTGGGAGAAGAGCTCCTGGAGAGCAGCCCTGCTGAGAAGGACTTGGGGATTGTGGTGGGTGAGAAACTTAACATGAGCCAGCAGTGGCTCTGGCAGCTCGCAAGGCCAATGGGATCCTGGGCTCCATCAGCAGAGGGGTGGCAGCAGGGACAGGGAGGGGATTGTCCCTCTCTGCTCTGCCCTCGGGAGGCCCCAGCTGGAGTCCTGTGTCCAGAGCTGGGGCCCCAATACAAGAGAGATGTGGGACTGTTGGAGAGGGGTCAGAGGAGCCACAGAGATGCTCAGAGGGCTGGAGCAGCTGCCCTACAAAGAGAGGCTGAGGGAGCTGGGCTGGTTCAGCCTGGAGAAGAGAAGGCTGCGGGGGGACCTCATTGCAGCCTGCCAGTGCCTGAAGGGAGCAGAGAAACAGGAGGGGATTCAACTTTTTAAAAGGATAGACAATGGCAGGACAAGGGGGAATGGACTAAAGCTAAAGGAGGGAAGGTTTAGATTAGATATTAGGGGGAAGTTTTTTACAGAGAGAGTGGTGAGGTGCTGGAACAGGCTGCCCAGAGAAGTAGTGGATGCCCTGTCCCTGTAATTGTCCAAGGCCAGGTTGGATGGGGCCCTGGGCAACCTTGTGTAGCTCCAGGCCTGGAGGTTGGTGGCCCTGCCTGTGGCAGGGGCTTGGAGCTCTGTGATCCTTGGGGGCCCTTCCAACCCAGACCAGTCTATGATTCTGTGATTCTCCAGTGCTTTCATCTCTGATTCAAGAGCCATTTTCCAGATGCATGAGGTGCAGGGGGCTTGATCTGAGAGGAGATGGGGTTAGCAGATGTGACTCGGGGTGCTGGTCACCCTCACCCTGCCTGGGGCAGGGCTCCCCGCCCCCTCCAGCACCAGCTCCCCAGGTCGGGCACTCCCATAAGGCTCCCACACTGAGGGCTTTCTCCAGGCTGGTGGTCCTGGCAGGGTGCTGGGGTGGGCTTGCCCTGGGCAGGCTCCTCTCCCTCATGAGGCTGTGTTTGATGCCAGCAGGGCCAGCAGAGCAGCAGGGCACGGCGGGACAGGCCTCCAGCTGACTGTGTCCAGCTGGCCTTGCACAGCCCGGGACAGCAGCACGAGCGGTGANTCCAGTGTCAGTGCCCCTGAGGTGGGGGGAGGTATCCAGATCAGGGTGGCTTGGTGCCCCTTGCATGAGAGGACCATGGTGTGTGGCATCAGAGAGGTTATGGCCAGGCAGCATTGAAGGCAGCTGCACTGTTCCCCAGGGTGATGGGCTGTCTGAGATACATGTGGGAGAACACAACCCTTCTCACAGCAGGCTACTGGTCCTTGCCTGGCCATTGGGCCAAGAGGACCCTCCATCAGCAGAGGGGTGGCAGCAGGGACAGGGAGGGGATTGTCCCTCTCTGCTCTGGAGTCCCAGCTGGAGTCCTGTGTCCAGAGCTGGGGCCCCAAATACAAGAAAGATGTGGGACTGTTGGAGAGGGTTCAGAGGAGCCACAGAGATGATCAGAGGGCTGGAGCACCTGCCCTACAAAGAGAGGCTGAGGGAGCTGGGCTGGTTCAGCCTGGAGAAGAGAAGGCTGCGGGGGGACCTCATTGCAGCCTTTCTGTCCTCCTGCTCATGGCCTTGGGCTCTGGAGTTTCTCCAGTAGAGAAATGGTCTCTAATTTAATCCCAGAGAGGAGCTGCTTTCCCCCCTAGAAGTCTGGGGTTATCCTGGTTGGTAGGAGAGCTGCCTTCTGCCCCTGTGCAAGGAGCTGGTGAAGATCTCATTGTCACACAGCCATGGTTGGCTGTGGAGGAGTCAGGCAACTGCTTCTGAGCCTTGGGGCTGCTGGAGGGGTTCTCCCACCTAGTGATGTTTGGGTTCTGGGTGCCAGTGGCACCAGTGATGCTTGGAGCTGCTGAAGGGCCAAAGGGCACTGCTGAACACCAGGCTGTGCCCGTGCTCTGCAAGGCCAGGAGGTAACAGGTGTGTCATCTGTGTGCACCCCAGGCCAGGTGTATTGGCCTTGCCCGCAGGCAGCGCCCCGCTGCCCCTGCTCGCAGAGACAGGCAGGATCTTCTCCCTGCAGAACATCCTCCAGACCATGTGCCACCTGGTTCAGGTGCTCTTCCATCATGCCCGAGGCTCTCTGCAAGGCCCAGTGCCACTCAGGTGACTCCAGCTCCTCTTCAGCCATCCCTGTGCCTCTGCAAGCCCTTGCTTTTGCCTGGCTAGGGTATGAGCCAGGCCTGAGCTCTGTAAGCTGCAGGCTGCACACAGAGGGGGGCAGGATGGTCCTGTGTGGCTGGCCAGCTCCAGGTGCCTGGCCCAGGAGCTCCTGGTGCAGCCAGCCTGGGTGCACCCTGCTGACCCAGCCCAGCTTGTGTCTCCTGCTCAGCTTAACACGGGTCCCGGGCACACTGGGGTGTTTGGGCACTGCCTGGGACGTTGCTGGGGTGTCAGCTGCTCTTCACCCCTCTGCTGCCTTCCCTGTGTGTCTTGACAGGGTGATGGAGAGAGATGTGTGAAGGGAATCCAAGTCCAGAACAGACCTGACTCGGGTCCTGTGCCCAGGACAGCCTCTCCTGCAGGCTTCCAGCACCTTGGGCTGTGTCTCAGTCACCCATAATGAACCTTTTTTCCATGAACTGGTGGCACAGAGTTACTTGTCCCATAGCTGATGGCTCTGGCCAGGGCACAGGGTGCCTGGGTGCTTGCTGGAGCAGGCACACAGTTACCTCAGTGCCACCAGACCTGCTGGAGCTTCTCTCCCTGTTGCACCTTACCTGTGCAAGTGCAGTGAGTGTCAGGTGTTCACAGACATTCTTGTGGCCTTAAGGTGTCCCCACTGCTCCAGGGCTGCTGAGCACCCAGAGGAACCTTTAAGTACTTCTCATTCTCCTTGAGCAAAGCCCTCAGGCAGAGAGGGAGGGGAGCACATCCATCAGCCCTGCTATCAGTGGCACGTCCTGCCTTGCCTCCCCAGCTGGTGCAGAGGAGCAGGCAGCAGACCTGCCTTCTGCCTGCACCTGCTGCCAAGTGGTGTCCTTGCTCTTAACACAGGAGGCTGACTGGCTTAACATTTTGCTTTTAGTTCCTTTTTTTTTTTCTAAATTTATGTTTAAAACAAACTTAGGACAGACCAACAATCTCTCAGTGGCCACATGAGCCCTTGTCCCCCTTCCCATCAGCAGAGGTTTAGGCTGTGGCACCATGAGAGGTGGTACCTTGTGGAGCTGCTGTAATGCAGTGGGGTGAGTCCTGGGCATCTCTTGGGTACTTCACATCACTTCAGATGCATGAGGCATCTCTTTGGGCATCTCTGATGTGAAACCACTGTATCCCTGTGCACCAGTATAAATAAAGGGACTGATGGGACTTGTTTGTCCTGAAACTTTAATAACTTAGACATAGACTGGAAGATGTCTGGAAGAGTCTGAATAATGGAAGGAATCTCTAACCTCTACTCTAAAGGGTGTTCACCTGTATCAGCTGTGACTTTTCAGCCCAGAGCTTCTGTGCTGGGGAAAAGGGATTTTCTTTCTGCTGTGGCTTTCATTTTACACCACAGCTCCATCCTGTGGAGGTGTCACCTCACAGCTGTGTCTTCAGGCAGAGATTCCCTGAGTTTCCAGGTGCTGTCCTGGCTGTCTTCAGTGAGATCAGCACCATGTTGCAAGCAGGGATAAACACCTTCTCCTCCCTGAGGTCCCTGAAGGAGCAGTGTTAGATGCTCTCTAACCTGTGTGGTGTCAGCCAGTGCCTGTGCAAGGAGTCACAGGTTTGTGGGGGTTGGAAGGGACCTCAAGAGATCATTTAGTCCAACCCTCCCTGCCAAAGCAGGCTCCCTAGGACAGGAGGGTGTGCACAGGGGAGTCTTGATGGTAGGAGAGCTGATGTAGGGCTGCCCTGTGATGGTTGGGACAACAGGCAGAATGTAGCAATTCTGATTTAATCCTTTCTTCTCACTGTGGATCAGCTTTGCTGTGCAGCTCAGTGCTGCCAGCCCTGCAGCAAGGCCCCATCTCCAGGGGATGCCCTGGAGATCCATGGTCTGTGTTGCCAGTGCAGCAGCTAATCCCAGTGGTGCAGGGAAGTGGTGTGTGCTTGGGCTGCTTGTTTGTTTTGAGCTGCAGGTGAAGATTTGCCCTGAGAGCAGAAAGTGACAGATTAGTTTTGTTGTTGTCAGGGGGGTGGGGGAGAAGTGGGCTTGTGGCAGCTGGAGATACTGGAGAGGAACAAATCCTTGTCTCAACATTGTGGTTTAGCCCTAGCCAGCAGCTGGGGGCCAGGTGGCTGCTTGCTTACCACCCCTCACTTACCCCCTCCCTGCCCTGCCCCTCTAGATGGAGAAGAGAATGGGGAGGCAAAGGCAAACCTCATGGGTTGGGACAGGGACACTTTACTGGGGCAGTGCAGAGAGGGGGGAAAAACCAGCAAAAAGACTTAGAACAAAATACACAGAGCTGGGGTCACATGATGGAGCTTCTCCCCACACAGCACAGCTCTGGCTGTACAGCTCAGAGCTGTCCTGAAGCCAGACTGGACTGTCCCTGAGCTTCATGACCCAGAGCCACGCTTCCCTCACCAGCCCCCTTGTATTCTGGGTGCCCTCCAGCACCCCCCCTTCTCCTTAGCAGGGCTGTGTGTGGGCTTTGGGATGAGCAGTGCTGGTGACACACTGATGGTTTAGTTGCTGCCCAGCAGTCAGGGACTTTTCAGCTCCTCCTGCTGCCCTGCTAAGAAGGGGGTGGTGCTGGAGGGCACCAAGGAAGCTGTGAGGGGACACGGCTGGGACAGGTGGCCCAACCTGGCAACACAAGGAGCTGAAAAGTCCCTGACTGCTGGGCAGCAACTAAACCATCAGTGTGTCACCAGCACTGCTCATCCCAAACCCCACACACAGCCCTGCACCAGCTGCTGGAGAGGAAACTAACTCCATCCCAGAGAACCCAGGACCCTCCTCTGCTGCCTGCTGAGCTCTCTCAGGTAGCTCCCACCAGCTGATTGTTGCTTCCCACCAGTGGACTCCTCACCCTCTGATGTAACTGAGATCATCCCAGCATTCTGCAGTGGCCCTGTGGGACATGCTGAGCAGCCTGGCTCTAAAGAGGCTTTATCCAGCCCCCAGGGAGTTCCCCTGGCTACAGGGAAGGGGTGCTTGGGAAGTGCCATGTTTCCTCTCTGGACTTCTGAAGAAACACAGGCACGAGGTTTATCTGGGTGTTGTCTGCCATGGCATGTGCTGTATGTTGTGTGATCACTATGGGATGCATGGGGGCATGGTGTAAGTGCACATGGTGGGGGTTAGGAGGAGGTGAGTAGATGCTGGTGCTGTTTCCTCCCTCTGGGTGCTTCATTCAGAGGGCACATCCTGGGCATGGGCACGCTGCCTGCATGGCTTGGCACCCCCAGCACCACTGGCTGTGAGGATGGCACCTCTGGAGAAATGATGGTCTGTCTGCATCTCTCTTTCTCTTCCACAGCTCCCAGGAGACTGGCCCAGGCCCTGAGAGTGCTTTGGAGGAGGTTGGGGTGGCTGAGATGGCAGCGATGAGAAAACAGGTGTGCTGGGATGAAGGGCTGGAACTGGTCCCTGGGGAAGCCATAGGAGGCTGGGTGAGGAGGCTCTGGGGGTCTGTTGGCTGGTGCTGCCAAGCTAGGCCCAGCTGATGCTGCTGATGGAGAGGCAGGTGAGGATTTACATGTGTATTGACCCATGGAGCACCTACCCTGAGGGGCTGCAGGGGCTGCATGGGGCAGCCAGACCCCTCCATCTGCAGGCAGTGCTGGCCTCAGGTGGGAAGGCCCTTTTCCTCAAGTGCCTGCTCAGAGCTGAGGCACTGCTGCTGACCCCACTGATGGCTGCTGGCCTAGAGAAGCAGGGCCTGAAGGAGCCAGCAGCTGCCATCCCTCCTGCCAGCTGCCAGCGCCCTGCGCTCCCCGCAGGGCTGAGGCAGCCCCGCCGCTTGCCTTGCAGCTGCTGAGGATCTCGGGGCGGCTCTGCGCGCTGGAGGAGCAGCGCGACGCCTGGCGACAGAAGGAGGCTCTGCTCTACTCCGTGCTGGGCTCTGCCTGCCTCATCAACACGTGGCTCTGGCTGAGGAGATGATTCCCGCGGCGCGGAGTTCTCCTGCCCAGCCCTGGCAGGGTGGGTGAGGGCAAGGAGAGAATTCTTGCTCCTTTCAAACAATAAAACTACTTGTTTGTTCTTAACTCGACCTGTTGTAGGCCCTTGGAGATCTGTGGCCTCTGGGCCCCAAGTACAGTGAAGGTGCCATCCCTCTCCTGTGCTCTGGCATCAGCAGCTGGAGGTGGGTGTTGGGGAGAGGGGGTGTGCAAGGCCTGTGGCCCAGTGGGTGCAGTCCCAGGGCTGCAGACGCTCTGTGTACACCAGCAGCCACCTCCTATCTGTGCCTGGGCCAGTGCCTGTGTTGGGAGCTGCTGGGAAGAGCCCTGGGTGTCCTGAGAAATCGGTGACTGGTAAAGGTGATGTCTGTCCTGTGGAAAGCAGGGGGGGACATGAGGACATGCAAAACCAAGGCATGGGTGGGAGGACATGCAAAGCCAAGGCATTGGGTGTGTGTTTGTGCATGTGGGGTCCTGTTACAGTCAAGACTGGTGGGGCCAGTTCTCTGACCCCATCACAACTTGGATAACTCAACTCTGGCCCCATAAACATCCTCAGCCAGCTGCTGTGGTCTGCTCCTCATCTTCCACCATAAAGGCTTGTGCAGAGTGAGTGGTTTTTAACCTGCTGGTAGCTTTTATTGTCATCCTTGCACAACTGCTCCTTGGTGCAGGCAGCACTGCCACTTGTCCTGTGCCACAGCTCCTGCTCCAGGAGGAAGTCTGGAGCTGGAGGAGCTGGGAGCTCCCATTCCTGCAGCTGCTCCTGTCCTGCTGGAGGCAGTCCAGGGTGGTTTGCAAACGTTCAGATCCAAAGTGACTGTGGAGGAGGGTTGCTGAGCTCTGGGCTTACCCAGGAGCTTGGTTCTTTCCCAGAGGGCTGTGGATGGGGACCCTCCCCATGGTGACTCTCCAGACTGTGAGGCCTCCAGCAGCAGTGGCACTGGGCAGGCTGTGCAGAATCACCTGTTTGGGCAGCAGGAGGTCCTTGCTAGGCTGCCAGTGCTGGAGGGAAGGATTGCTTCCAGGTCTGCTGCCAAGCTGTGACTTCAGCGATGGTACAGGGACACAGGTGAGGGCAACTCTTGGCCCAGAGGGCCTTTCACTAAAAGCAAGCCCAGCTCAACAGCTTTGCCATTCCTTTCCTGGAGCTCAGTAACACTTGGATCTGAGGTGCCTTTGAGACGCTCTTGGTGGCTCATCCAGCACATCTGCTGGAGTCGTGCTTGCAGGCTCTGGGGGCAGGTTTTGGCATGGCCTCTTCATTCCACCAGTTAGTAATTGTAGCTGGATCTGCAGGTCAAACACATGTCCCAGTGGCTTATTTACAGACATGGATGCTTGGATGTCTCCTGCCTGCAACTGCATCAGGCACCTGGGGCTGTAAATCTGGCAGCTGGACACGGACTGATCAATACCTGTCCCATGAGTAATCTGAGATCTGAACCTGTGCCCAGCAGCTGAGCTGAGGGTTGTGGCAGGTGAGAGCTGGGGGGAGGTGTGGGGGGGCTTGGGGTGCTGTGCATGGCAGGGCATTCAGAAGGGACAGTGCAGGGGTGGCTCCTGGGCCTTGTGGCCCAGGGATGTGGTTACCTGGGGACCTTACGCAACGGGTCTGCACGAGGGGGTTGCTGCTGTGTGACTTGGGGGTAAACTGGCTGGTGTCCCTCACCCAGGGGGTGTGCGTGGGTTTGGGAGGAAGCTTTAAAGCTGTATTTTAAGGTGAGAAGGACTGACACTCTGGGATGTGCATCACCTTCAAAGTGTGGACTGAAGGTGTTTAGGGGCGATTAAACTGCGTTCTCAAGGGCTAATTACTGGCAGGTTGTAGGGGATAGAGTACAACTTTTATGTAAGGCATAAATCCTGGTGTAAATCTGGAAACACTGACCCATAAAATGTCTGGTTTAATAAACTCCTTGTGTTCTGGATGTGCTGCTTCTGCCAGTGGATGGGAATGGGTAAGGTGAAATCCTTGGCAGCAGGACTCGGGTTGGATGCCCCAGCCGCACGCGCTTACCGAGTCGGAGGCAGGACTTCTGATGCCTCTGGAGCAGCAGGCTGCTTGGCCCCCACCCATGGCAGCTGCCCTGGAGAGTTTGTGGTTAATCCCATCCCTGCTGGGGTGTGATGCTTTTATTGTTCCCTTTCTCTCTTCCCTGCCTTCTCCTCCTGGTTCTTCTTCATTCCGGGGCAGCGCTGGTGTCTCCTGGGGTCACTGCCACAGCAATGCTCTTGGAAAGGAAAGTGTCTTCTGCTCGAGGCAGCTGGGAGCTCCTGGGGTTCCTGCTGTGCTTTGGAAGGCAGCTGCAGGCTGGGAGGTGAAAGGAGAACCTATGCTGGGCCTGTGGCATGGGGACAGGAGCAGGGTGACACGTCCCTTCCTGCTGGGTGCTCACCCAGGCAGCACTGAACACGGACAGCAGCCCTGGCCAACGCTGTGGAACCTCTGTTTCCTCCTTTGGGCTCTCTGCTGCCTGGGTTTTCAGGGAGATGAAAAGAAGTGGAATTTAAGGCTTCAAAGGATGGGGGGGAAAGGTCACCCTGTGATGGTGAAGGGTCTCCTGGTGCTGGTGGTTTCCAATCAGTCCTGCAGGAATTCACTGCTTCCTTCCTGCTTTGGGATGCAGTGCTGTTGCTAACTGGTTATCAGAACGTCCCTACATGATCACCTTCGAGCCCTACATGATCACCTTTGAGCTCCTCAGCCCTCTGCAGTGGGATTCAAGATCTGGTCTCCTGCTCCTTGAGTGTGAGGAAAGGTAACTGTATGGGAGGGTGTTAAAGGATGGTGGCTTCTATGAATTCTCCATCACAGCAGTAGGTGTGGCACAGCCCTCGGAGCAGGGAGATCACCACCAGCTTCGCTCTTCCCTAGGGCAGAGGGCTGGGAGGGAAGCAGAGGCAGGTGATCCTTGGGCATCCCCTTGTGTGGCAGAACCCAAACCCAGCTGGGCATCAGCCAGCTCTGCCTGTCCCCAGGTGGGCTGTGATCCTCCCTAAGGTTTGCTGGGGACTCGGGACCTGCTGGCTCCAGAGCTGCTCAGGAGGGCTGTGATCTCCAGCCAGTCTCTGCCATGAGACACGTCTGGGGTCCCTCCAGTCACTGAGAAGGTGACAAGGGGAGAAGAGGATGCGTGGGTAGGGAAATGGAGCATCCCTGAGCAGTGTGTTTCCCTCCTCCCCTTTCATCCCTCAGACACAAAGCTGGCTGCTATTAACTCCTCTGAAGAGTGCCCTGCTGCTCAGGGCATCGAGGATGCTCAGGGGATGGGTGTGCTGTGGTGACGAGGCGCACACACACACACACACACACGCCTCCCTCCACACCCCAGCAGCCCCCCTGCCACTGCCAGGCTGCTGCCTGGCCGCCTCACCTGCTTCTCCCTGGGGGGGGGAGAGGGGCAGGAGTGTCAGCAGCTGCACTGGCGCTGGCTTGGCTCTGCAGATCAACGCCCCTGTGCTCCAGAGCCAGCCCAGGAGGCTCCTGCTGGGGGGTGCTCCCTGCCACCTCTGCTAACCCGCACTAGCACCAGCCAGAAAGCTTCAGGGGATGTCAGGCTGGTAAGTGACAGTGGTGGCTTCTTGGCAGTGGCTCTGCTGCCTCGGGAGGGTGACTTGCCTGGTGTGATTGTGTGTCCCTGTGCACGTAGTGTGGATGTAGCCTTTGGGCATGTTGGTAGAGGTCTACAAGGCATTGCTTTCCTCCAAGCCAAGCCCTGGCCATGGGCTGCACCGAGTGAGAGAACAAGCAGCATGTGGACTCCAGGAATCTGCCTCATCCATGTGTTGCAGGTATGGAGGGGGCCTACTGTGCCCTGGGGGGAGCAGGCAGGGCTGCTGGGATGGGAATGGGTGGCCGAGGTAGAGTTGGGCAATGCCTGTGTGTCCGTAAGTCTGCAAGTCTGTAAGTCTGTGTGGCTGTGAGATGCTTCTGCATGGTGTGGTCTATATTAAGGTGCAGTAGAACAGTGCTACATGTGATGCTGGGGCTCAGCAAGCCCTGTGGGCATCTTTTGCTTTTTAAATAAACAAGCCATGGTGAAATCCCACCTTTAACAACTCCACAGCAGCCACCGTGCATTCACGTCGGGTCTGTGCTGCTTTCTGACAGCAGATGGTGGCTCCTGCCAGCAGGAACCTCAGCAAGGCTCCTTCTGAACAGCAAACATTCATTTCCATCACAGGGGAGATTTCTGTGGCAGTGAGAGGTGGGGCTTGCTGGGCAGCCCACCAGCAGGTTGTAGTCCCCTGGGGAAGGAGAGTGGTTGCTCGGGTGCATTGACAGCATCCCTCTGCCAGGGCTGGCCTGGCACTCGCATCCCTGATGAGTCTTTCCCCTTCCCTCTGGCAGGCAGTGGAGCTGAGAGCTGTGGCCCTGTTGTTATGGCAGGGCTCGCTGGGGATGCTGTTGCCCCGGCAATGGCTGAGGAGCCTGAACCACAAGGAGAGCATCTTCCATGGGCTGGGGGCAGAGGCAGAACCTCTTGGGGAGGGTGCAGTGCTCTGCAGGCCTCTCACTGCACCGTCAGTGGCGGCTGGTGATGGAAAACATGGGGTGGGCACATCCCACAGGCTTTGACCCTCTCCCTTCCTGTGCTGTGCCTTCTCTCTCTGTTCCCTGCACGCTCGTCTTGTGGCTGTTCTCTGCTCTTTGCAGGTCTCTGGGGCAGGGAGTGTGCCCATGGTCTCCTCACGTGGAGGATGAGGGCCAGGAGTAACGGTCTGCACAGCTCGGTGGCCAACTGCCAGCCCCCCCAAGCCCCAGTGGAGGGTGATGCGGAGGGGACGGAGCTCAGCACCAGGAGGTCAGCCCGCTCCCTGGTTTGGCTGAGGGAGGCAGCCATGGGGCAGGGGAGGGTGAGCTCAGTGTGTCTGCTGAGACCTAACGTGGGCTGGTCTGTGATGCCAGAACTCAGCTGCCTGCTTCCTCCAGTCTGGCTGGCTGAGGGCAGGTGCTACGACTGCACGGTGTGGCTGTGATCCCCCTTTTCCCCACTGCAGGACCTCTTCAGCCCAGGATGGCACCTCCTCAGAGCTGCAGAGAGGGGATGCTCCGGATGGTGGGGAGCAGCTGGGTGCCTCCGCTTTCCAAGGCAGGGGAGCCTTGGCCAGGTACCTGTGTGTGTGCCATGGGCCTCGGGAGAGCCTGAGCACTTCTGCCTGGCTTTGACACTGGGGGCTTGTGTGGGGTCAGGGTCCAATCCTGCTGCAGGGTGTTTGAGGGGACCAGAATCTGTGAATGCTGCTCTGGGTGCCCCAGTGCCCACAGAGAGGGCTGTGGAAGAGGAGGGCTCCATCACCTGTCCAGCCCCAGGGAGGGCTCAGAGGCTCCTTTCCCTTGCAGGCACCCCCCACTCACTCTGCCCCAGACATCCAGACATTCCTCATGTCCCTGTGGGAACGGCAGCAGGATTGAGAAAGGAGCTGTGGGACTCTGCTGGGGTGGACTCTCTTGCTCACATATTCTTGTTCCCACCCCCTCACTACAAGGAGGGGGAAGGAAATGTTTGGGCTGGAGAGGGACCCGTGACCTCTCAGCTATAACCCCCCTGCTTGCTCTCCAGCTTTTGCTTTCTCCTTGCTCTGCAGACACCTCCTGACTCTGCCCCTCTCCCCTGCGCAGGATAGTCCGGCTGGTGCTGGTGCTGAGGGACTGGGCCAGCAAGAGCCTGCACGAGGAGCAGCAGAGGCCAGACCCCTTCCTCCAGCGCTTCCAGGGCCCCGAGCTCCAGGCGGTGGCTGCAGGTGCTGGCAGCGACCTAGAGGATGAGGAGACCAAGGAGGAAAACAAAAAGTAGGGTGCCCTTCCCTGTGGCCCCAGCCACCCCTCCCTGGTGATAAGCTGTGCACAGGGGCTCCCAGCAGCAATGGCTAATGGGGGAGGGGGTGGTGGGAAAGAGGGAGGTGGGATGCGGTGGCAGGAAGGGTTGTCTCTCTCATCTCCACCCCTTATCCTGGCAGCCAGCCTGGCTTTGCCAGGGTGTTGTGCAGGCACACAGGGCCTGGTAGGCTGTCTCTGGAGATATTCCAGACCTGTCTGGATGCCAACCTGTGTGATACGTCCTAGGGAACTGCTTTGGCAGGGGGGTTGGACATCTCTTGATTCCAACCCCTTTGATTCTGTGGAAAAGACTTGGCCTGTCCCTCACCCGTGGGGTCTTCTCTCCTCTGGTCTGTGCCCTGGTAGGAAGCAGGTGTTACATGGCTCCTGACAGCTCACAGTCCTCTCTGTTGTCAGAGCAGTTCAACACTAGGGTTGGCATTAGGAGCCAGCCCTGGGATTGTACAGGGATGCACCTTCAGCTTGTGTGCCCGAGGAGCTGGGGACAAGCCAAGGGGTGGGGGGGTCTCCACCCAGGAGACCACAGCAAGCAGGAACACCTGGGATTTGCCAGGCTCATTCATTCATCATCTGCAGGATGCAGGGAGATGAAGGGAGCCTGTTTGCTGCCCATACTCCCCCCAAGAGCAGACATTGTGAGGGAGGCTTTTGAAAAGGCTCTTTCAAATGCAGCCCTTTCATCTCCTCAGCTCACACTCCCGGTGAGAAGCAATAACCTGGCTTTTCTTCTGCTGGCTAATTAAAGGGCAAAGCTCATGGACTACTCTAGACCCTACCATTATACATGGTAATTAAAACACCAAGCAAAGATTGTTTTCTGTAGGAGAAAAATATCTGAGCCTTGTATCTGGGTCTTTACTAGTAATGGGGAAAAAGTCCTGCCCTGTGAGGTTAAGGGGAGCTTGTTAATTACCGGAGGGAGCTGAAGTGGGCCTTGAAAGGGCTGCTCTGTGGCCATGGGCTCCTGGGAACATGGTGGTGACTTCTGCTGTTGTCCTGGTCCTCATCCCCAGGGGTAAGAAGACCCCCAAGTCTGTCAGCTCTGAATGTGAGCTGCTGTCCGTGGCTGTACCCAAGCCCCCAAACCCTTTGGGAAGGGGCAGATGATGATTCTCTCTTCCTGGGTTAACCCAGC
Organism: Zapornia atra; assembly: GCA_013400835.1. NCBI lineage: Eukaryota > Metazoa > Chordata > Aves > Gruiformes > Rallidae > Zapornia > Zapornia atra. Next base: position 87,861 of record VZTU01031900.1, read on the forward strand.
ACCCCCAGTTTTCCAGCCCTGGCCCCTGTGTCAGTGTGATGTTAGTGACTCTGGCTGCCAGCTGTGAGAAACACTGGTGATTTAAACCTGAAATTACCCACATAATTAACCCCCTTAGGAAGGTGCTTAGTGCTGGGGGGTGTTAGAACAGTCCTGGCTGTCTGCAGGAGGGTCTGTGCTTCTCATGTGTCAGTACTGTGTGTCCTGGGGAGCAAAGAGTCCCTTTGCCAAGTGCAAAGTTGTGCTTCCTGAGCAAGAGGAAAGCGCTTTTCATGGGGACATTGGACCCCCTGCTTGTGGCTGTGCCCACCTGCTGCTGGCTGAGGGCTGGCCCCCACGCTGCAGGCACCCTGGGTGCTGGTACCTCTGCAGCTGGGGAGGAGGCTTCAGGGCAGAGAGGCTTTGCTTTTGAAGTTGTCAGAAGCAGCAGGGTGGGCACAGAGAATGTGTTGGCAAGGTGGGATGTTTTTCCTGTCACTGGAGGGGATTTTGCATGTTCAGAAGCTGGGAGGGAGGGAAGGAGGGAGGGGGAGAGAGACTTTTTCCCTACCAGGCTGCAGCAGCTAAGACTGTTAGCCCAGCCACAGAGTTTGTCTCCCCAGCTTCTGCAGTGAAACCTGGGGACTGGAGCACACACATCTTACCTCCGAGTCCCAAGGCGAGCGGGATCAGACGCTTGGGAACAGTTCAAAGCTGGGCCCAGGACGGAGCAGGCCGCAGGCAGCTGGGAGCAGCACCATGATGGCAGCCTTGCCATGCTGGCCACCCCTCCAAGTCGCTGCTCTGGGGCTTGGGCATCCCCTCCTTGTGCTCCCACTGATTTACAGCACACTCACTTTCCTTCCTGCTCTAATCAATCTTCTCTTAAGATCTGTCTGGCACCGACCCGTGCCTCACCTCAGGGAGGCAGCATCAGGTAACAAGAAGTTTTCCACATACCTTCTGTTTCTGGCTCTGCCCCTGGGGTTCTGTGTGCCTGTGTGCCACCCACTGTCCCTTATCCTCCTACAGTCTCCTCTTCTGGTACATTACTGGGCCCAGATTTGGGGATAAAGGCGCTTAAACAGTGCTGGATGGTTTCATTCTGTGCTGCTGGGGTTGGGTTTAGCTTACAGGCTGGTGCTCAAGCTGCAGCTATGTTGGAGCCAGTCTAATGCAAGGGATGAAAGATCACAGAATTTTAGGGGTTGGAAGGGGCCTCCAGAGCCCATGGGGTCCAACCCCCTGCCAAAGCAGGGTCCCTAGGACAGGTCACACAGGTCAGCGTCCAGAAGGGGCTGGAATCTCTCCAGAGAAGGAGACTCCACACCCCCCTGGGCAGCCCGTCCCAGGGCTCCCTCACCATCACCAGGAAGAAGTTCTTCCCCAGATTGGTGTGGAACTCCCTGTGCTCCAACTTGTCCTGTCCCCACAGACACTGAGAAGAGGCTGTCCATTTCCCCCTGTGTCCCACCCTTCAGATACTGATAAACACTGATCAGATCCCCTCTCAGTCTCTTTTCTCCAGGCTGAACAGCCCCAGCTCACTCAGCCTTTCCTCACAGGGGAGATGCTCCAGGCCCTTCATCATCTCCGTAGCCTCCTCTGGACTCTCTCCAGGAGATCCCTGTCTGTTTTATCCCAGGGAGCCCAGAACTGGACACAGTACTCCAGGTGGGGCCTGACCAGGGCAGAGCAGAGGGGGAGGATCACCTCCTTTGACCTGCTGGCCACACTCCTCTCGATGCACCCCCAGGATCCCATTGGCTCTCTTAGCCCCCAGTGCACACTGCTGGCTCATGGCCAACCTGTCACCTCCCAGGACCCCCAGGTCCTTCTCCACAGAGCTGCTCTCCAGCAGGTCATCCCACAAAGGATGTGGCTCATGTGGTTTCTTCCAACCCTATTTCCTATGTTTAGCCTTTTCTTCACACATTGCCAGCTCTGGCTTCTCTCTGCTTCCAGGAAGAAATGGCGAATCTTTGTGGTGGACCCTGCAGGAGACTGGTATTACTGCTGGCTGGCTGTCATCACAGTCCCTGTCCTCTACAACTGGTGCTTGCTTGTAGCCAGGTGAGTTGGGAGGTTTCAGGGTCCCTGTGTCCTCTAATCCTCCCGTTCACCTGGTTGCCATGGCTCAGGCAGGATCAGGCAAGTGGGGCTGGTGGGAACCTAAAGGAAAGGGACCCCTGCTATCGCTGTGACTTCTGCTGTGCAAAGGCAGAGGATCCATCCTTTGGCCATGGTTGGAAAGGACCATGGTTTTGTGGTAAAGCTGCAGGGTGCATTCAGGAGGTGGCTGCAAGACATTGATTTACCTAGGTCAAGGGGGTTTTAATTTCTGGGAGAAGAGGGGCAAGTGGCCAAGCTTGGTTGCAGAGATGGGTGCCTGGAAATCACCCTATGTTTAGTGGTAATCGTTGGAGATTATATGGAGATCTGTGGGTCTCACCACCCTATTTCATGACTTTTCCTCCAGGGCTTGTTTCAGTGACCTGCAAAAGACCTATGTTGTCCTCTGGCTGGTGTTAGACTACATCTCAGACTGTATCTACATTGGGGACATAGTGATCCGCCTGCACACAGGTAAGTGGAAGCATCGTCCTGGCTTGTGAGTGTTCTGCTTTAATCCCCTGAAGTGGAGATCATAGGATCATAGAATGGTCTGGGTTGGCAGGGACCCCCAGGATCACAGAGCTCCAACCCCCCTGCCACAGGCAGGGCCACCAACCTCCAGGCCTGGATCTACACAAGGTTGCCCAGGGCCCCATCCAGCCTGGCCTTGAACACCCCCAGGGACGGGGCATCCACCACTTCTCTGGGCAGCCTGTTCCAGCCCCTCACCACTCTCTCTGTAAAAAATGATGAGATGAGCTGCAAGGGAGAGACACCCAATCTACAGCTCCACACGAAGGAGGGTTTTGTCTACCTTGGTGCTCACTGGTCCGAAGCATTCTCCAGAGAAAGAGCCTCATTAAAAGATCTGAGTAAGTTTCAGAATAGATTAATCATGCCAGCTTTCAGCCTCACCTTGGAGTCACTGTACCACATCACCTGCGTTACTGTTAGTATGCAGGTGTAGCTGAAGGTCTGTGTCTCCCATTCTGCATCAGTTCAGCTAATGAATTATCTACACAGACAAACAGGGGAAGGTAGTGTTCTGGGAACGCGGCGGGTGGCTGTAGGTTCTGTCAGGACTGCAGTAATTCACAGTCTGGGAGGATGGAAACCTTTGTGTCCCCATTGTCTGGAGAAAAGAAGACTTAGGGGGGACCTAATTAGTGTTTCTAAATATCTTAGGCATGGGATGCAGGGGGAATTGGCCAGCCCCTTTTCAGTGGTCTGTGGGGACAGGACTGGGGCAATGGCTGTAAACTGGAGCACAGGGAGTTCCGCACCAACATGCGGAGGAGCTTTTTCCCAGTGAGGGTGAGGGAGCCCTGGGACAGGCTGCCCAGGGAGGTGGTGGAGTCTCCTTCTCTGGAGAGATTCAAGTCTTGTCTGGATGCCTGTCTGTGTAATATGAGCTGGGGAGCTGCTTTGGCAGGGGGGTTGGACCCGATGATCTCTCAAGGTCCCTTCCAACCCCTGTGATTCTGTGATTCTGTGATTCTGTGAACCTGCACGTGGGACTGGCAAAGGTTGTCTTCCCCAGAGGTGCTGAAAGGATGCGGGGTGGTTGGAAGCATCCTGGGGATGGTTGGGAACTGAGGGTGGTAGGTACTGAGAGCTCTCCCAGGGCGTGATGAGACCCATCTGGGGAACTCAAATCCTGCCGTTCTGTTTGGAGATCATTCCACATCACAGAATCCCAGACTGGGCTGGGTTGGAAGGGACCCCAAGGGTCACAGAGCTCCAACCCCCTGCCACAGGCAGGGCCACCAACCTCCAGGCCTGGAGCTACACAAGGTTGCCCAGGGCCCCAGCCAACCTGGCCTTGAACACTTCCAGGGATGGGACACCCACCCCCTCTCTGGGCAGCCTGTTCCAGCCCCTCACCACTCTCTCTGGAAAGAACTTCCCCCTAATATCTAATCTAAACCCTTCCTTCCTTCAGCTTCACTCCATCCCCCTTGTCCTGCCAGTCTCTGCCCCTTTAACAAGCTGATTCTCCTCCTGTTTCTCTGCTCCCTTCAGGGACTGGCAGGCTGCAATGAGGTCCCCCCACAGCCTTCTCTTCTCCAGGCTGAACCAGCCCAGCTCCCTCAGCCTCTCTTCATAGGGGGGTAATCCTCAAATGCCAGGCTGCATCTTCCCTGGCAGTGTGCTTTTGAAACCCAGTTCTGTGTCACAGGGACCCCTTCCCCAACCCAGCTGTGTTGCACATGGAATTGTGCACAGAGGATGATGGTAAGAGCACACCCCTTTGTGAGAGGGATTCTGTGATTTCTTTGCAGCAGCAGAGGAGATCCCTAAGTGGTGTCTTAGGTGGCTTTTGCCAGAGGAAGGGCTTGAGTGGTAACAGAAGTCTGTGAATGGAGTAGATCTGGTGGAGCTGGTGATGTGTGGGTGACCCTGTGTGTGTGTGCACGGTGTACCACCAAATGCTCAAAGCCAACAAAGAACAGCTGAACATCAGCCAAGATAATTCTGTCCTTTCCCCCTCTGCCAGGTTTCTTGGAACAGGGCCTTCTGGTGAAGGATCTGAAGAAGTTATGCAACAGCTACGTCCACACCTTACAGTTCAAGCTGGACGTGCTCTCCATCCTGCCCACAGACCTGGCCTACTTTGCTGTGGGGTTGCACTGCCCCGAGCTGCGTTTCAACAGGCTGCTCCGCTTCTCCCGCATGTTCGAGTTCTTCGACAGGACTGAGACCAGAACCAGCCACCCCAACATCTTCCGCATCAGCAACCTGGTTCTTTACATCCTGGTCATCATCCACTGGAATGCATGCATTTATTATGCCATCTCCAAGGCCATAGGCTTTGGGGAGGACACCTGGGTCTATCCCAATGTCACGGACCCCGAATACGGGTATCTGACCCGGGAGTACGTCTACTGTCTCTATTGGTCTACGTTGACTTTGACTACCATTGGAGAGACCCCTCCCCCTGTCCGGGATGAAGAGTACCTCTTTGTGATCTTTGATTTCCTCATTGGTGTGCTCATCTTTGCCACCATTGTGGGGAACGTGGGCTCCATGATCTCCAACATGAACGCCACGAGGGCAGAGTTCCAGGCGAAGGTGGACGCCGTCAAACACTACATGCAGTTCCGCAAGGTGAGCAAAGACATGGAAACCAAGGTTATCAAGTGGTTTGACTACCTGTGGACCAACAAGAAGGCAGTAGACGAACGGGAAGTCCTCAAGAACCTCCCTGATAAGTTAAGGGCGGAGATTGCCATCAACGTTCACCTGGAGACGCTGAAGAAGGTGAGGATTTTCCAGGACTGCGAAGCGGGTCTGCTGGTGGAGCTGGTGCTGAAGCTGCGCCCTCAGGTGTTCAGCCCGGGGGACTACGTTTGCCGGAAGGGAGACATAGGGAAGGAGATGTACATCATCAAGGAGGGGAAGCTGGCGGTGGTGGCGGATGACGGAACGACTCAGTACGCTTTGCTCACTGCAGGAGGCTGCTTTGGGGAGATCAGCATCCTCAACATTAAAGGGAGCAAAATGGGCAACAGGCGCACAGCCAACATCCGTAGCTTGGGCTACTCTGATCTCTTCTGCTTGTCAAAGGAAGACCTGATGGAAGCAGTCACGGAGTATCCTGATGCCAAAAAGGTCTTGGAGGAGCGTGGCCGGGAGATCTTGATGAAGGAAGGACTGCTGGATGAGTCAGCTGCAGAAGAAAACACGGAAGGGATGAGCATGGAGGAGAGGCTGGACAGGCTGTCTTTGAACCTGGACACCCTGCACACCCGTTTTGGCCGGCTCCTGACAGAGTACGATGATGCTCAGATGAAGCTCAAGCAGCGCATCACTGTTCTGGAGTCCAACCTGAGGCAGCAGTATCTGGAGGACTTCTTCTCTGATAGCTCGGACAGTCTGTTTGAGGATGAGGAGACAGCTTTACCTCGTGGGACACAATGAGGAGGTGCAGATGTCCACTATGTGACATCTGACCTTGTGCTGAGACACTGTGCTATTCCACAAGGCAGATCTTCTGGCTGCCTTGCCAGGGACTTTTCTCAGGTCCTTAGCATTGCTGCTGCCACTGCCTTGGTGGCAGCTCCTGAGATAGGCCAATCCCCTGATATGGAGCTAGCTCCTCCTCTGGCCCATTCCTTTTCATGTTGCCTTGATTTGAGACCTTGGAGTGCGATCACTAAAGAGAGGAGAATGGTTAATGCCACTGCTAGTGTCTCCTTCCAGCTTCTGCAAAAGATCTCTGCCCATCACACCTCCTTCCTTATTTGCTTTAACAGAAGGTGGGATGTGAACCCTACACAGAGGGGTACCTGGGCATGCTGACCTCCCATGTGTGTTGAGGAGGCACAGTCGTGAAGGACAGAGCCTGCTGTATGCCACCCCATGCACACAGGAAACGAGGAGGAGAAGGGCTGTGGAAAATGCCATGTTCTTTGCAGATAACAAAATTACACCAATGAGAATGACCAAGACACAGGCCAGAGACTTAGAAATGCATTTTGGGTCTGGCCTTTGTAATTCACTTTGGTCTCCACTGAGTGTCTGCAGACACCCAGCCTGATACTCCTCACCTGTGAGGTACCAGAACTCGGCTGAGATGGCTCCAACCTGGGCCTCTTATGTCTGCACATAGAGGAGCTTGTCTGGGTCACTGTCACCACATAGGCCACCACCACCACCCCTCGTGCTGAGGCTGGATGTCCAGCTGGAAGGGCAGGCAGCTGCCATCCTCCTGCCTCTCTTGTCCCTTCTCCTGTATTTGGTGCTGTCAAATAGCACCTGGCACGGGTGGCTCAGCACCAGGGGCACTGCATCTTCCTGGGAGACAGTGTTCCTGAGCCCTCCTGCTGTGGAGGCAGTGTGACTTCATGTGGGCTATGGCTGTCTGGCATAACCAGGGCAGTACAGAGGCAAAGCCCATGGCTCGCCGGCCCCACAGCTTTTAAAGGATGAAGCAGTGGTGGGACCCAGCTGTGCTGGTATCTTCTTTGCTGGGGGTGGCTCAGGGAGAACAGAGAACACATTTATTTTCTCAGGCAGTGGGCTTTCTTGTACTTGATGGGAGTTTTGGAGCTTTGCAGGTCAGTTGCCATCTGGAGAAGCAATGAGTGTCAGAGCCATGGGGACACATGTCAGGGTGAAGACACGGCACCAGCAGAGCTGAGCCAGACTGTGCTGCAGCCCTGCACCCCATGTGATGGGAGCAGGGTGTGGGTGAGGGGCACGGTGTGGGAGAGGCCATGAAACCCCCCCCCCCTAAGCAACAGCATCCTCACACAGTTCTGTGTGGTTGCTGAGATGGGGCTTCTGCCACGCAGCTTGTCCTGCTCCACATGTAGGCATCTGGGGCATCTTACTCCTGCCCCCTGGGTCTGTGGGGTGGGCTTGGCAGGGTTCTGAGCAGGGGAATGGTGGATGGAGAAGGGAATTTGAGGCATTCGTGTTCTGGATCAAATCTAGCCACTAGTTTGGCTAAAATAACGGGATGTCACAGGGGGAGGTACCAACCCAGAAAGGCTCATGGTGGCAAACTGAGGGTATTGGCTTTATCTTTTCCCTTCCCTCCAGCGTGGGACTCCTGCTTTTCATCCTGTGACTAGATGTATCCTGTGACTAGCGGTGTTCCCCAGGGCTCAGTGTTGGGTCCAGTCCTGTTTAATATCTTCATTGACGACCTTGATGAGGGAATAGCATCCACCCTCAGCAAGTGCCAATGATACAAAGCTGGGAGGAGTGGCTGACACGCAGGACACTGCGCTGCCATCCAGAGAGACCTGAACAGGCTGGAAAGCTGGGCAGGGAGAAACCTAATGAAACTCAACAAGAGCAAGTGTAAAGTCTGGCACCTGGGGAGGAATAACTGACTGTATCAGTACAGGCTGGGGGATGACCTGCTGGAGAAGAGCTCTGTGGAGAAGGACCTGGGGGTCCTGGTTGATGACAGGTTGGCTATGAGCCAGCAGTGTGCACTGGTGGCTAAGAGAGCCAATGGGATCCTGGGGTGCATCAGGAAGAGTGTGGACAGCAGGTCGAAGAGCTTTTTCCCAGTGAGGGTGACAGAGCCCTGGGACAGGCTGCCCAGGGAGGTGGTGGAGTCTCCTTCTGTGGAGAGATTCAAGTCTCGTCTGGATGCCTGTCTGTGTAATATGAGCTGGGGAGCTGCTTTGGCAGGGGGGGTGGAACCGGTGGTCTCTCCGGGTGCCTTTCAAACCCTGTGATTCTGTGATTTTCCTCTTGGAAGTAACAGCCTTGCTCTTTGGGCTTTGTCATTTTTAAATTAAATGGTAGTTCCGTTTGGTGGTTTTTTTAGAATTATTACCACTAAGATGACTTTGGGCGAAGATGAGGTGGTTTCTGTCCTGCTTCTTCTAAGGCCGAGACCCCTGGCTCCCAGCTTCCCCCTTTTCCCCTGGTTTACTGCTCCAAAACTTGCTGCTCGTTCTTCACCGGCAGCGACACGGCATCCCAGGGACCGGGGGGGCTCAGCCGACACGGCATCCCAGGGACCGGGGGGGGCTCAGCCGACACGGCATCCCGGGGACCGGGGGAAGCTCAGGCTGGACGCGAGGGAAAGGTTCCTCACTCAGGAACTGAGGTTCTTCCCAGGCCTGTCCCTGGAACAGGCTCCCCCGGGAAGTGGTCGCGACATGGTGGAGCTTCTCGGCGACCGAGGAGCAGCGGGACGAGGCCGTCAGCCGGGGGGTTTAATTTCAGGCGGCGCTGTGAGGAGCGGGGAGGGGGCTGGGTGCTGCCTCCCGCGGCACCGGCAGAGGGAGCTGTGCGCCGCGGAGAACCGGGGCTGGGCCGGGGGGCTGCGGGGGCTGCGGCAGGCGGGACCCCGGGCGGCTCCCGGCGGGGGGTGG